>OY720636.1:116881182-117073987 GCA_963169105.1 Ceriagrion tenellum | reverse complement strand
ATGCAGTTGTTTTTCCCATGAATGGCTCTGACATTTCTTCTTGCTGAAAGCTGGTCCTCCGACGATTCCTTTGCTGAGATAGTGGGCGTCTAATAGGGGTATTTATTTTTAGAGTGGATGGTGATCGCAGAAGTGGGAAGGAATTGTTTTAACGAATGGCTAAATTTGCATCCGCACGTAGCGAGGATTCCATGCCGTAGCGAGATTCGCGGCGCAAAGGAAATACGAAACTTAATGCTATCTTCTCAGAATACTCTCCCGAGAGATTCAGCAGGCCTTTAGTTAATGACCGACGCTGCAATCCTTTTAGTTTTTGTCAAACGCTTTTTTATCATCCTACAGTCTTACCCTTTAATTAGGTAGGACTCAATGATCTAGCACTGCTGAGATTCATGAAGTTGTGCGATGGGCATATGTATGTCACGGTTTACTAAATCTTTGATCTTTGACACGAGAAAGGGAGTTGGATTAAGGGTTCCCCTACACACACTCCGACACTCTGGGAACTTCTCTTCTGTTTTTGTGTAAATCAGCCATCCTTATTCCTGCCCTTGCTGAGTCCTCAATACCCCCACTACCATTGATTAGTTGTAGGAGAGTGTATTCTAATGAGGAGGATTTAATTATGATACTGCTTTTCAACTCTACCTCCAGCCTTACTTCCCTCCTACCCTTAAATCCTTTTACTTCCAGTCTCATCGATGGTGAAACCTAATGCGTAGTTATGTGAGGAGATGCCTTTTTAAAGTGTGCAGACAAGTTTAGGGAGAAAGGTCGAGGGGTCGAAGGATGGCGCAAGTTAAACGGAGAAGGTAAACTGGAAGTCCTGCGTAGCTGTACAAGTTTAATTATTACAGGAAACACCTGCGTGGTATTAAGATTTGTGTTGTGATTAACGAATTAATATTATGCCAGAAAATATACGTGTACGGCCGTGAATTAAAGAGAAGGAAGGAAAATCTCGCCTAAATTTCACAAGTTGAATTTTGAATTTGAGGCGAGATTTCCTCACGTAGGGAAAGATTTCATTTGTATGAAACATGTACTTCATATTATATAGTATTAAATTTTAAACTAACTTGCTCAATTTTACTTTACTAAGCACAAATAATTACTTGTAATTGGTAGAGATGTATAACGATGAGAATCCAAATGAGATCTCTAGAAAATTACCTACGGTTTTTCACATTAGGAAACTAAGCTCGGTAATGACAAAAGCGTTAGATATCTGTTAGAAAAATAATGGCCTCAGTAGTGGAATCAAACTGAAAAAAAAAACATAATAAGAGCCAAAAGAGAAATAATTCTTACGAAATGTAATGGTAAAAGTTTTAGCTTTACCCATAAAAGAATAGATGTTTCAAGTTATAAGTTATGACAAATCGGCATTAATCACATATTCTTGGGACCAAAAAAATAAAGGTAAAAACAAATAGCAAGGATCCCTCATAATAAATTTACTCTCAGCTCAAGAGCATTGCGTGCAAAATTTATTACAATGAGCTGAGTGAAGCGGTCATTTTTCATTTTCAAAACTGGCATCCATCATTCGTGAGGCTCGCAGGAAGTACTCAGCCTATGAAACGAAGAAATGGACCTCGAAATATTCCAGTGGCTCAACATTTATGAGTGATGAGATTTTGCGCATGCTCTCCGTGTCGGATTATTCATGTCTGAAATGACACCTTGACGTGATGAGAGCGTCAGCACTTCTTCGTCGCTCGTGTTGACGAACGACCGTGACAGTGGACTCCACCAGGATGGAATACGAGAAAATATAAAAATGAAGAGAAATGGATAGGAAAATAGGCTGGCGGTGTGCATTGTTCTTTCTGAGCCGACGTTTGAACGACGCATCGGGTCAAAGAGCGCGAATTAGTGGCGAACTTTTGGAGAGTGAAGTGATGAATCTGCAAGAGGGCATGAGGACGGTGGAGAGTTCGTGAATGGAAAGAGCTGGGAAGAATATTAATCAAGTCTTGTAGAGTTATGGTCATGAATTTTGGGGAGAAATTTGGGAGACTGGAGAGTGGAAGGGATGATTTGAGTTACAAGGGGGTGGGTGAGTAGAGTGCGGGGTGGAAGTTAAGGGGAATCACACGGAGGGAGGAAAGACACACGGAAATGAGTGAGCGTGGGGGAGTAGGGTTACGTTCACGATTTTGTGGGGGCTTATCCGCCGAATGCACGTCGCCTTTTCGTTTTTTTTGTTTTCCCAGTTGGAGACGTAGCGGTTGATCCTGTCCCACAGATTTTTTATCATATTTTTATTCTGCCCTCCATAAATCATTTTAAGCTCCGGAAAACACTCCGTGAGAAATGGCGAAGGAGAGAGGGCAGGAGAAGCGACTATAAGATGGCTTTGGTGCAAAAAGCGTCTTCTATACGCGCCCAGGGCGTTCTCGTCAACAAAAAGGGAAGATAGTAAAAAAATATTAAGGAAGGAAAATGTCTTTTCCCCTTGCCATCCTCGGCTTTATTCGTAGACATTGACCTCAAATGACACCAGCGGAAGTAGCATTTTTATCGCTACTAGCAGGGTTTTTCTACTCATTACTCATGGATTTTCCCAAAAAAATACTGATTAAGAGAAATAATTAACGTTTTTAATGTCCATTTTAGTTTGACAATTGTCCTTTTTCGGTAATCATTGAATTTGACCTCAATGTTCATGTCCCAAAAGCGTTTGTAGATTTTATATTTCTTTTAAAGCACATTAAATTCAAATTTCTATGTTTAAAGTCCACTTAGTATGAGGGATATTATAAATATCATTATTTAATTCTATATTTGTAATTATTCTTAGCTTTTTTCTCTCGATTGCATTTAAAAAATGCCCAGGTAGTTAATAATGGACATTTAAATATGTAATAATTAGTACTCCTCAGGCATGTGAATTCGATTGCGAGGAAATAAAATCACTTTGTATAATCCACACTAACTTTAATTGGTATAAACCCCATATTGGCATAAATATATATTGGGTTTATACCAATTAAAGTTTGCATGGATTATACAAAGTGATTTTATTTCATCTCAGTATGGTGTCGAAATTCCGCAAAGTAAGCTCGAAAACCATTGAAGATATGTGAATTCGATTTTTTCACCTTGAATCTCCATTTAAAGCCGCGTATTCAGGTTTTTTGCCAAGGTTGAGTGCGATTTCATCACAGAATCACAAATGCTACTAGTAGGAAAAATATAAAATAATGAGTTCTCTGTACTATTGCAGAACAGGGTTAATTACCACCACGATTGACCATGTTGAACTCCTTGCTAGCATATCACATAGCCAGCCACATGCTAGCGATTTTGGAGGCTACTCATAAAGGAATCTTCCATGTGTTTTCTTTGGATACACGCCTTGAGTCGAGTTTCATTCTATTCTCTTCTAATTCCAATACTCCACTATTTACTCTCACCTCCGGCGCAGTCCTGAGCCACCATGGTATGGAGTTTTTTTTATCTTGTCTCTATTCATCAAATTCACATGAGTAAATACGCGTATTCATGCAGAAATTAAATTACGTGCGTACATGAGTTCCCTTCTTTATTTCTCCGAAGAACCTGGTGGTAAAAAAGCTGATTACAAAATTAGTAAAGCTTTAATATTACCCATCCGGTCGATCGTGAATTCAGCGTGAAGTATTCTAACAACCTGTTATCAATTTGGGGTCACAGTTGCTTTCACGGGGTCAACATCATAACAGCCAATGGAAGTCCCCGAAGCCCGAAAAAGTTCGTCTCTCTCACCACGGAATTCATTTCACAGTTCGACTCGCATTGATATAAAAACTTGTCTTCTAGCAAGGGGTTTCTTAAATAGTACATGGAGAATTGGTGCCTAAAGATTTGGAGTAAAAACAAAAGAAATTGACGCGCCTTTGCCGGAATTGTAGAGATTAATCACATATCAACGGTGATATAAAATTATAAGGAATAGCCTGTATATTTGGGTTGAATTGGGGTTGTAATTTTATTTCACTTATGAAGAGCCAGTATTTGATGAATAATTTAATGTGGCAGACTGGTACTTTGGGTTGACTGAAAAAAATAAGTCATACATAAAAACAATTTTTATGCGGTATGTGGTTATGTTGTTATGAAGAGCGTTCCTGAAAAGACAACATTCTATAAATACTTTTATCATTATTCTGTCAAAAATTTGAAATCTATTTGTCCATCAACACTTAATTGAGCTTCATTGGGAACAAATAAACATATTTGCAAAAAACAAAGACAAAGCCATTCACTAAAGCTTTAGTGCAGGAAGTCTGAGTAATTTACAAATTGTAAGTGGAATCTCATTTTGAGAAAACTTCAGAGGAAGAAATAATATAATTCCATTTGATTGAGATAACATATTTTAAATTTCAAATAGGACATGAGGGCGTTCACCGGAGGACCTCGTTTAATGAATAAAACCCATAAAGCATCCTTTTGATAATTTGATATGTGAACCTTGTAATTTGTGTAAAATACAATAATTCAGTGCTTAAATTTGATCAATTACTTCGATGCTTAAACCATTAGATATAAGTTATCAGGAAGATGTAGAACATTTCAAAGTGATGGACGGACTTGGAGTTGCGGACACACAAGTCTTTCCGCGGCAATAAGTAACGAAGGTGAATAGCCAAGTTGCCCCGCATGACTGTGGACCATACTCCGGGGTAAATGGAATATTTATTTCCTCCACCTGTAACCCTTTCATGCCTGAATGCACCAAATTATTCATTATGAACGTAGTGTAGAAAAAGGCGCCCTTGGAGCACCCGTTAACATTTGTCAACTCCCTTGAAGGTAATGATAACCCTGGTCAAGAGACCAAACCTCCCCATCGCCTATGACCTTTTGGTTCGGCCGCTCTGTAGACATATATGATGCCGAAGTCGAGGAGTGCTCCTCATCTATTTAAAGCAATAAAAGATAGAAGGCCGCTGTTTTGTAAAAAATGGCAAAGGCCTTCTCTTCCTCTTTAAGTAAACGGGCGATGTCTTGCCAGTAGCAGGTTTAAGGCTCCAGAAAACTTCAAATGAAATTAGAATGCCTCGCCAAAGTTTAGAATTGGTTTTTTTATTTTATTCTACGAGGGAGTTCAAGGAATAAATTACCTTGTGCAATTAAAAGACTAAGGAAATTAAATAAATTATAGAGCTTGATCATGGCAACTTAATTCAGTTATCTTTATGGGTGAAAATTATGTGAAATATAAAATCATCTCCAAATAATACTTAACGATAATGTTATTTTATGCTGGAAAAATAAATGATTAGGTGTAAATTAATGAAGAAAATTAATGATTAGACGACCTATTGATGAGTTTAATCAATATTAATCATATTCAGACTATGTAATGAAGTCAATAGTTTTTTATCCGAACCCGAAATAGTGTGGCCTAGTCGGCATTATATGAGTAACTATATATATTACGATAGTCCAACTATCTCGTCATAATTTATTGGACCATCGTGTAGCTATTATCATTGCAGCTCAACTCAAAGAGTTATTAATTTCATCTTATAATATTTACATTTTAGATGACAACACTGAGAGGCACTTTCATTACAGAGGCCATAATTTTAATTCCAGCGCTGTGTAAATAAAATTATGGCATTTAAGATTTAGTGAAAATGTTATTTCAATATCCGAATTTGGGATTGGTTATTAATTAAATTTTTTAAACTTTTACATCGACGTGAGGCGGAATCTTTCTCAATTTACTTACATACATACCAATCACGCCGTTCCCTTCCGGGGTAGGCACAGTCAAAATGTTTCACTCATAAATAATTATTTGTACAACTAACTCTACTTCCATAATTTTCTCCATACTGATCTATCCTTGCAAACCTCTTTTGCTTCATTTACCCCCATACACTGCTTAATACACGCCCTTCTCTTTTTAAGACTCCTAATATTCCTCCTAAGAATTTCCTCTACCACATTCAACCACAGCTTTCTCGGCCTACCTCTACCCCTCGTATCATTCATTTCACTCTTATACATCTGTATCGTTATTTGACTCTCATCCATTCTCTCAAGATGGCCAAACCAACGAAGCACACTCCTTTCATGTATATCCATTACTGGAGCATCTAACCCGCATTCATTTATTACCCACTCATTTTTGACGCTATCCATCCTACCTTTTCCGCAAACACTCCTCAGATAACTCATACCCACGTCGTTTAGTCTACGCACATTTTTCTCCTGACATACCCATGTTTCACTTACTCCTAAGTCTTCTCAATTAAAAATAGAAAAATTCATCAGCGTACTATTGCGAAAGAACAATCAAGATACTAGTATGATAATCTTATATCTCATCGTATAACTATTGCTCATATGAACAATTAATAGGATATTTTGATTCTCATGATTACCCAAAAGTTGCATTGAAAACTTTTTATATTTCATACTATATTTTGGAATATCCTCTACGCAAGGGATAAAATGCCATTAAAATGTTTATTAATTACAGGGTGGAAATTCCAATTAAACAGAAAGAATTACAGAATACTTATTTGGCAATCAACAATTTCACAAAACTAGGACTAGAATTACTAATGTGTTATAAATGGTTATTTAAATTTTAGTTTAGATAACCATCTCATATGCCGTTCCAAAATTTATTGTTCATGGAGAGAGTCATGGTTTCGTCTATCGTTAATTTATTCTTCTTTTTATCCTTTTGTAATTTCAAACAGTTTTCGAAAGAATAATCTTTCCCTATAGGAAGCAATAAGGGAAACTATAAACTCGCAGCATGCAGCTCTTGGATAGCTGCCAAATTGGTTGCCATTTAGCAGGTATGAAGACTCATGAGCGAGAAAGAAAGAAGCAGATTAGGGCTACTTTTTCCATCTTAGCCAGAAAAGCATGGAATGAAGTTTTTTGGGCAAATTCTTCTACCACGGGGTATCCTCTTCAAGACATTTCGTAATAGGATAAATAAACGAGGCATCTTCAAATTTGGGAAAAAGAATCGTACAGGATGTAGTAGTCATCATCGTGGGAGTAAACGTGATGTAAACCGTATAAATTTTTATATATTGACTCCGAAGTTCAAAGTTTTACGAAGTTCGAAAATATTTTCCCGTCACCGTGGACATCGATTGCACCCTCGTGATATTATGACGAATCTATGTGCCTCCACGCATAATAGTTAAAGCTAACATCAAATTCCGATATAAATTTCCACAACTTGAATGTTTTAACATATAAAATAGAGAAAATTTTTGCTAGTATATTAGACCATTTGACAGACCGGAGATCAGGTTTTGCAGTGAAAGAATAAAGCCTCAGCTTAACCTCCTTTACTTGTGTCAAAATACGCTCGAATTAGCAAGTAGACATATTAATAATAAGAGATTGTTTAACCTTAGATGATCAAAGCTTACCCTCATATAGAACTATAGAGATAATTCAGTTTTTCTGGAAATATCAGGATAATAAACATTACTCATACGATCATCATTGAACTAAACTTACTGTAATAGTGGAATTATTTAGTTTACTTCATGACAATCTTCCCTTGGCAACTCTGATAGCTAAGCATCATTCAAATATGTACTGATTAAACAGACGAGTCCTATTCATGCGAATCGAAACCAGAAACTACCATTTCCTTGCATCACCTTTTTTAAGCACACAGTGGGCTCTAGTTTGGTAAAACTTTCAACTATTGATCGAGCCCGCGGAAACTCAAAACCCTTACCAATGACACGAACTGTAAGAGAGACGATCTCTTACTCGTATCAGATATCATATCCCAAGACGAGAGTATTTTCTTTGGTCTGTAATTCAATACTCGTCTAGGTATATCAATTTCATGAGAGACTGGCATGTATCGTGAGGGAGCTTATGAAACAATATCCGTTCATGAATACGAGATAACGCGACGGAGGTAGGATTACATCCATGGGGACGAGAACAACTAGTAACAAGGAAACTCAGAGATATAACTTGTATTTCATTTGAAATACTCACAATTATTAATCATTTTATATAAGGTATGTTGCAAAATAACCTTTACTAAGCTACTTTGATAGTGTATATATTTCCCGGTCCAGGGGGGTCATTATGTAACTCCTATCCAATTGGTACGGGAGTCTTTTCGTCGGGTGAGACGTCACACCGACTACCGTGGTATTCTGCATGAAACCGATCGGTGCGCCGAGGGGCTTCCGTCGGTAAATTCTACCGACACGGAAGAGCTGTCGGTACCGAAAGTAATCGGTCGGTTTGCTTGAGAGACACCGTCAAACATTGACAAGGTATTTAGATTTTTGTCTGAAATAGGTTTATTTGAGGCTTGTAATAGGGATATAATTTATCACAGGATCAATAGAGATATTATATGTAATGCACAAGTTGAAATTATGATAATGAAAGTGACGGCCTAAAAGAAAAACCTCAAGTGCTATCAAGTACATATGCAGGTCAATATTTTACCTATGAAGCATGGAGGATAACCTTATTACAATATGTCCAATTAATTCCCAGAAAATCCTCCGTGACAAATGTCAGTAATTATTGCGGCATAATATGTATTCTCAAATTTGAAATTTTACTCATATGGTCTAATATTGCTTATTCAGCCACGCATGAAAACCACTTATACACAATACAGTAGTTTATTATTTAAGAAAATAGGCTATATCGTTCCGTTGTGAGATCTGTGCTTTTATTGACGTTTTTTTACGCTTCAGTCCCTGTTTTCACAACTAAACGAAACAGTTTGTAGCACCTTTTTAACTGAACTGTCGATTATCATTATGCCTCAATTAAACTCGGATTAATATGTAAATACTGCAAGTAGTGTAGCACACTCGAACGACAAATTTTGCACTTAAGCCACGAGAAACGTTCCTGCACGGCGTAACATGCTAGTTACTAGGAATTAGGTTGTTAAGGAGTGAAGCAAGCTTCATCGAAACTTAAGCTCCTGACATTAATTTATGTATATTTGTACTTACAATGACATATATGCTACAACAGCAGAGCAAACAAGTGTTCAACGATATACTTAAGGGGCACCTCCGATTCATTTTCTCTCATCATAGTCTTCGATACTACTCATTTAAGTCATTTTACATTCAATTCATTCAATTCAATATAAGTCATTCGTTCCACGGAGAATGAATGTTTCATGGCACGAGCGCGCCGCAATACCATTGCGAGAGCACGAATAAAGCATATATATGCTAACATTTCATAATCACCCCCACAAATATGGACTACATGACTATTCTATATTCATGATAATACTGTTCAATTAGTCTCAACTATTAATTCGATTCATCTTCCGAAGGTTTGTACTCCACACGGAGGCCACTTCTGTTGCTAGAAAGACGAAATATATACAACGCGGTTAACCGTCTTTCCATCAAATCCATCACACGCGTTAATTTGCACATACATACAATGAATAATTTGGTATACTTGACAAATCATACTTCTACATACATAAAATGAGAACACACTACTTCTCGTTGCACCAACATCTCTTTGGAAAACTTCATATTCATAAATAAGCTACTTACTATGTACTTGAAATATGGAGCACCTTTTATTGCAAAAAAATACATTGTCACGCACTCAATTCACAGAACTTTATTATCCCTCTCCTTTCGAAATTACTGTGTGAAAATGACATTACTTTCGAACTTACTGCCTGTGTATTGTAATCTTTGTCACTGGCTGTAGTTTTGGATGATAACCGCGTGAGCACTAAGCGGCTTCATTTAGTCATTTGTTTATTCTATCGTCTCCATTGGTTGAAATGGACCATGTGACCCTCAGCTTCGGCAACACTCGGAAAATTGGGAGGGAAGGGTACCATGAGAGGGAGGAGTTATCAAACCGACGGGAAAAGCGCCCGACTTGCTCATAGAATCGCCCGAGAAAGCTCCGTCGGTGAGGGAACCCCGACGGAGACCCTGACGGTACGGTATCCATGTCGTCGGTAGGCTACCGATCGGTACGGAACCGACGAAATACAGAATAACCCCCCAGGTAAATTTTTTCCACTTGGAATCGGCCATCTTTACATCTTCACACCATCGTTGTGATCGTACATTATGTGTCCTATCCACGTTCTCCTTTCTCTTACGAATTTTTATACATGATTACGCCGGCGTGCTAATGTGCACATGGGTGAATGGTTATACAGCCAGAATTGCTAATTTGCCTCTTGGTCTCTGCGTACCCTGAAACGCCTGTTCTCTATCTTTACCACTGCCTGTGTGCTTGAGTTAATCATTCATTTTGCCTTCCGTTTGCTATTTTCTCTCTCTCTGCCGGTGAATGAACCGCTGCCCTAGAGCCATATATTGGCCGCTCTTGTGAGTCAAGCACCTGCGAGAGTTTGTTCATACAAATACCCCGCCGATTCCAGTAGTTTCTTAGTAAACTGGGTACCTTGGTGGTCTGAACATCCGACGCAATATCAAAAGGTCCGTGGTCCGTTTCCCGGTACAGCGGAATTTTTCCTCAAAAAATCGGCCCTCTTTCCATCTTTACACTACTATTGTAATCGTCCATCAATGTGTTACTACCCACACTCTATACACGAACGATACTGTCGGCTTAAGTGGGAAATCCATTACACCTCACTCGAAAATACTGTCGAAGACAGAATACTTTCCACCTTTGATATAGATAGTGAGACTAATTATATTGTTTAAAGCGTGCCCTTTCTCGTGGCTTCAGTTATTGAAAAAAGGTCGATAACCTACTTAACCTAATACTTCTAGGTAAATGCATTCCATTAATCGTGAGCATTCTACATAATTTTAAAGCAAAATATTGTATGCAAAAAAGTTAAATATATTAACTAAACTGCGTTAATTTGAATTTGTTGGAAAATATATTTTTTCACATGGCAAAGATGACTTTGTTTTAGTTTTCCTAATATTATTCCTATCCCTGATATCTCCCCACTAATCTCACATTTAATGTCGGAACAAACCTATAGGTAAGCAGTTCTTAGTATGCAGACAATGTTGGAATAGTCTTGAATAAGCTCCTGGGGCACAAAATTTCTGGAGGAGGGAACATTTCATCAATATTCAATCGACAATGTTCCCTATATGTATGTAAATCAAGTGCGTTGCGTTGCCAAGCCATTGAATGTGAAAACTCGCCCACGCCACGCCCATAGCCAACGCCTACTGTGCATGCGGGGAAATTTCCCGGCGTCCGTACCCCAGGAAGCCTTAATTTGATAAACTATACGGTGGGTAGACCCGTCGGGGGATTCCCTGGGAAGGGTTTTCCCTCGAGGCAGGAGAAGGGAGAGGATGGAATAAATAGATCTGAGGTAATGAGTGGAAGAGAGGGCGGCTGAGGCTGGAGAAGGTGAAAGTTAAAGCTTTAAATGGGTGATGACGCTTAAGAGAAGAACATCGGCATTAATAGTGACCGGGTATTTTGGACCCACGTGTAATCTAGATTTTACGTACAATTCTACAAGAGTTTTAATAAGTATTTACGAAAGCTAACAACACATTTGACACAATGTTATTTGGGCATTCTTTCCAAAATTCTACAGTCAGGCTCGAGTCCTTTACCTCCAAAGTTGGTATTAAAAGTAATTGTCAAGTTTTTCTCCCGGTTTAATAGTGGTCTACAGAGTTTCTTTTGCCGATTGAAATGCAGAAATTGGTGGTCGTTACCTGTAAGCCAGCGAGGTTTAAGCGTAATGTTTTCATTAGTGCAGCTAAATATTCTGTTGTGACATTCAGCCAATTGTGTTTTTTTTTGATAATCGTGTAATTTGGATAACCTTTGAGCGCGTATTTTTTCCCGGTCCAAATTACCCGGGTGTACGTTTATGACGTCATTTTACTGATGAAAACACAATTAGAAAGAAAATTCAAGGAATGATTTGGTAATATACGGCAAAAAACAAACGTTATTTGAGGGACGCCTAAGAAGCAGTACAATCGGGAGCTTCAGTACACTTAAGGCATAACATTTCTGGAATTACAAATTGTGAATTTCGGAATGAATAAACATTTTTTTTTAAATAATCCCCTGAAATAAATTTTATAAAACTTTAGAAAGTAAAAAAGAAATAAAAGCTACAAAACGAGTTATATTGCAATAATTCTTATTGCAGTGCAATATTATGGGTTCAGTCTACATTACAGGACTAGCTGGACCAGATTAAGCGACCTCGGTTCAAATTACACGATACTTATACGATTAAAAGTATTTTTAAATGCTAAACCTATGAACAATTTTGAGATGTAAGGAAATCAGTGATATCTTCACTTAGTATTATTAGTTACGGAATTATATCATTTTTGTAGTGCATTGATGGAGTGAGCTATATGTAGTCGAAATAAGGGGTCCAAATCACACGGACTTCTACGAACAAGAAACACTGTAGGCTTCGATGAAGTTGACCTCAAGGCCACCCATTGAAATCCTGAAAAATAACTGGATTTTTTTTACCCCAATTTCACGTTTACTCTAGCACACATCCAATAAGGGACGAAGTCAAGTAGTAGAAGGTTTTTTGCTGAGTTGTGAAACTCTAGGAGTTAACTATTAAGGCCGTGTTACGCGATGGTTATTTAAGTACTGAAAATCGAATTGAAGCTTACTTTAAATCGTATCTTGTAGAGCGTGTGATAGCACTTATTTATTTATTTATTTATTTATCTTCACTACCCCGAATACAGCACAATGGGCCAATTTACGTCGGGTGAATAACAGTAACAACGGACGAGACACAAACACCCATGTCCTGGGGAAAATATTTTACCCAGGCGGGACTCGAACCCGCGACCCTAGGGTTGGCAGGCGAGGACTTTACCCCGACGCCACCGGCGACGACACCGGGGCCGACTTAACCGCGGTATAGAACTCAATTCCCAGTACTGGAAATAAAAATATGTACGATGCTTATTTTCCAGTCGATTCATGGATCTAACGACCAATAACAGTTAAGCAGACACTTTCTGTGGCGCTTCAGTAGTGCATCAAAAATTTTCGCGAGTGAGTTGCGTGACCAATAATAAAAATGTTTTCGTAACACCTCTAGAAATGTTTTTCTGAAGATTGTTCTGAGTTGTTTTTTTAGGATACAATGAAGTAAGTATGCCAAAACAATTCAGCATTTTGTCGTTCAGTAAAATCTCGGGAAGCGGCATTGCACACTGATATCGGCATCGAGTAAAAACTGGCCTCGAGGCATCGAAATCGACTTGTCTCAGATTCGAATCCAAATTTTTGACCCTCATTATGCTGATCTAAGCATCGCGTACAAGGGCCTTAAGTCTCTCGGAATATCGTTGTTTTTGCTGGCAAAGAGAGTTATCTGTTTGGGAAGAGATGTTTGCAAAGCCGACGTATTTCAATTACTTCTGGTTCTACACCATAGGAGAATTGTAATCAAATAATCTCCAGTTGGACCCATCGGGCATATATTTTCTATTTTTATCCTTCGATTAAGATACAACATACCGTCCAATCTAAAGAAGATTAGACGTTATTTTCTCGATTGGATTAATATCTCCGGCCTAGCTTTGCTAATCAGGTTAGTCCCCTTAGACATGGAAAAAATGTTTAGGAAATGTGTTTTCTCATCGAGATATTTGCAAAGTAAATTCATAAACATTTCTAGTGAGATCCATTAATCAAGAAATCAGGATGCTGGTTCTCCTGGAGAGTTTTAGATATAGCTTCGGTTTATGTAAATTCAAGGCTGTTGAAGGCAAAGGAAAGAATGTCGAGGAAAAAAACCCTTACGGTGAAGTGGTTCAATTACCTTGCTACTCTTTCAGCTTCGTGTAGCTCAGGGATTTGACCATAGGGCTGTTTGATGTAATCCAGTGTGATATCTTTTCCACACCCAGGCCTAAACTAAAACTTACAAACGTCAATATCGTCAGCCGCTTGCCCAAAACGTGACTTGTTTCCGTGAGGACACTATTTGCATTTCAACCGAATGACATTTCAGGAAACATAAAATTTTAAATACCTAGCCTTTAACACAGGTGTTCATGTAATGCAGAAATCTTCCTTTTAAGATTATGTAGTTGAGATTTTGAAGTCAAGACTATCAAAATGGCTAATGAAATGTGAGTTATGAGACACTCATGTATCATGCTATGGGTGGGATATTGAAAGTAAATTACAAAATTTCTCATTGCAAAAAAATATATATCGCGGCCATTAGTATATCTCTAATCTGTCCCCTGAAATTAAGCAGTGGAAATTCGCTTGCGATAAATTATTTTGGATGGAATATGGATAGGCTAACTAAAGAATAAATGGTAGCACCATTCAGACAGGTATATTTAATCTCATTTTCTGTAGATAAGATTGTGGTGCTATAACAATCATAACAATATACATGAATGAATAAGAAGTTTCTAGAATATATATCTGGTTAGAGACTACCCTAATAATTTATGGCTGTCATATAAAATACCGCAGATGACTAGAACCGCAATACAAAAAGTAACCTTATTCATCTTCCTAAAAAATGACCGCAATATATTATCAGTGAGATATAATTCACTGTCAAAGTCAGCAGCTAAGGGATATAAAAAAGATTTTGCGAGGTCGCCTTAAAAAGGTTCTCCCTCAAATACAAATTAGAATTGACGAAGGTAGGGTTATTCTCTTACGGCTATTTTTTCCAAGTGAAAGCCTTCGGAAAGAAAGTATGCAAGGAAGATTAGTGTACTTCTTTTATTTGACGGAATCATCAGTTGATATCTAAACTTAACCATGCAAATTAAGATGCTCACTCCGGGAGTGGCCGGCTGAATTGAATTTTGAGTTTTCAGTAGAGTTGGTAGAGATAATTTAGCTTCAAAAATTCTGAAACTCTTAACCACAATCTTAGGAACAAGTAGACTGCAAGAAGACTGGCGCACAAGCGTAACCATACCAATATTTAAGGAAGGGCATACAAATCATTCCGAAAAGTATAGCGGTATTTCCTCTCTCTGCACTGAGCTAAAACTATTTACTGAGAGAATCCTCAAGAGGCAAATCAAACAAAACATAACAAACAGGGTAGAACAATAGGGATTTAGGAAGAATAGATCTATAACAAACGCAATATTCATTGTTTAACAAATTCAAGAAAAAGCATTGAAATTTAAAAGACCAGTTTGTGCATGTTTCATCAATCTGACGAAAGCGTTTGTTAGGGTATCACTGAAAGATATATTTGGCATACTGTTGGGGAAGAACATATCATTTCCCATGATAAAGAAAATAGAGGTATTTTATACAAAGGGGGAAATATCGGTGAAAGTTTACGAAGAACTCACCAAAAAAATACCAACATAAAAATGAATCAGACTTGGAGAGTCTTAGTCCCTGTTTCTTTATTTAAATTATGAACAAAGTCATTGAAAGAATGACATCTCTTGGTCTAGGATATTGAAAACACGTAAATATTATATGCTACGCTAGCAATCAGATGCTAGCAGAAACTGAGGAGGATATGAAAAGAATGCTGTACATGTTCCCCCTACCATCTAAGAAGCCCTATATGTCAATATCGGTTGAAAAAACAAAATTTCTCACGCAAAGCTCATATCTAAAAAACCTTGTAGGTGTAAACTGATTTATGACTATACACCAATAAAGCAAGTAGGTAATGAAATTTAAATATCTGGAAGCGGTGATATGAAGCTGCAGTGATTTATGAAATGAAGTCAAAGAGCAAACCACTACATTGGCAGCCATCTCAGTATGCCATAAAGATACTGTCTGGAGTAATAAATACACGCTGGTGGAAGGCAAAATCTGAGTTAATAAAACATGCCGAAGACCCATTCTGAATTACGGAATCAAAACAAAAGCTGAGATCACCAGAGCGATGAACCCTCTCTGAACTACTGAGATGGATCCACTGCGACAATTGGTGGGAAAAAACACCATGGTAAGGAATACGGAATGAAGAGATCCGTAAAACCTGCAACATATTGTAAGTTGGGGAAGATTACTTTGGAGAGAACATGTGGAAAGAATGAATGACTCGAGGAATCCAAAAATTGGGGAATGCTTACCACCTAAGGGATGGAGAGAGAGATGGACCACTTCAATAAATACCTGGGGTAGGAGAAAGTGTTTCTGTAAAAATCACATCTAAAATCTACTAAAAGAAAAAAAGATGAAACTTTCAGTAGATATCCTATGCGTTCATACATTGAATCCGGTGTGCATATGAAATCTTCTGTACGCACGATGGGACGTTAATCCCATAGTACACTTGAAAGTACGCTAGTCCTCTACATGTAACCGATGATGACATGATTTATTTATTTTTTACTTCCATTGGATGAGTCTAAGAAAAAATAAACTTAAGTTAAATTCCGCAAATAGCCTGATAATAATGAAAGTAAACTTCTGTGATCATGAACCACTTTTATTGAGCAGTCGTGTAGAGTGAAATGTGAAGCAGTAAAAAAAATGTCTGGGATTTTGATGTTTCTGGGAATACAAAGCTAAATGAAAAAGCTGATCATGTCCTTTGGATCATCTTGGAGTGACGGTGACCATCATAAACACTGTAGACCCATAGGGATTTGACGGCAAAGAAAGACGAAATCTGACCATTTCTCTGTGTGTATGGGATGCGACGCAGTGAAACTGGAGAATGTGAGGAATATGGGGACAAGAAGAGATTATAAACCTAATTTTACAAATGGCCTACACGAAAATTCGGTATATTCAGTCTTTGTCTTTATTGGATATCCAACTTAACTCAATCAAATGCGGAGAAACAAAACGCTTCCCTACAGTTGTCGATATTCAATGCGGAAACTAGCCGCCTGATGAGGTTTTCTGACCCCTAGTATGGAAAAGTGTGACAATGAAATGGTCGGAAAGTTTTTTTGGGGGTTGATTAATGGCGTGGCGTAACCGACATTGACTCTACTATACCCAAAGCGGATGAGTAAAATAATATAAAAAATATCTTTTGAGGCCCCGTGCATATTGGTAATCGGCTGGGTGAATATAATTGAAATAGTTACCTTACTTCGCTGTTTCATATATAGAATTAAAAAGTATTCAGTCCTGCCCAAATCTGATGGTTCAAATCTGCCCAAATCTGATGGGAAATTTACCATCCCTGTTGCTTTGTAACCTAAGAGTCTGGTTCTTCTCCGTCATGACCCTCTTTTTTTGGCTCTGTAATTTTTATCTCTGCATTGCCATTCTTTAACATTGAAGAAAATTGTATCAACCATTAAAATCATGGTGGCTTATTCCCTGAAAGAAAAATACATGGAAAATGATGCTGAATAATCTTGGAGTCGAATCATTGGAAGAGTCACATATATCCGCAGGGTAATATCTGATAGGGGTTAAACTTTTTCAGACTGCACACTCAGCACAATAATAATGTTTCTTATTCTCTACCGAAAAAAGCTGCTGACTATTAAATTTATCTTGAATTATTTGGTTCTCATTTTTAATTTTGATTTTCTTTACGTTCTCACGTGAATAGAACTCATTTACATTCATTTCTGTACAAGATCTTCCCTACTTCTCCGAGAAAAAGTGTGCCGTGAAGAGTTCCAAGATCATTATTTATAGTCAATTAAAAATTCGCAAATATTAATTCTTGATGATGACAAAAATTATGCGGAAAACATGATCGGATTTTTTAAGAGCGCGGAAGTTACAACCAAGTTATTTTGTTTGCACCAACATGGATATTGTATATTTCAATAAAGTAGCGCCTGAAACACTTTTATATTTATAAACGTATTTGAAAATAGATAGTGATTATTTGTCTCTTACAAGACCCTCCCCATTTCTTTTCCCATTCCCTCCCACTTCGCCTGGTGCACTTTCAGAGCCTCACTCCCTCTTAATAAATCCCTATTCCTCCCAATCCCCTTTCTCGCATTTTTCTCTCGGGAGTTTTGCCCGAGGACTATAATTCAATTTAATTTCCATTAAATCTATGTCACTAATATAGTACGCTTGTCGAAGGAACCCTTCACCTCGCCTCTATTGCACCCAACTTCTTAAACATCTCCCACATCTAATTGACGTTATCCTTTCTGGCGAAAATTCAAGCCCTCTCAAGAATAAGTAATTAATCTTTATAGTATTAACTTCTTATCTCTCTGCAGCTTTCTTCAGCTAGTACACACGTTTTTTGCCAACCGCTGTGCAAGAAAATGTTCCTTCTTTCCTTTATCGGGGACGTATAACTAATTTTTTGAGATATAACTGAAGACTTTTGTCCATTTTGATGTTGGAGATAGATTCTGAAATGGTTTCTGATTCCTTACAGTCCATGCTGGTGATAAAATGGCTCGTTCATAATTGTCCCTGCCTTTTTCCTTTTTCCTGCCTTCATTTATTTCTATAATGCTCATCATTATTCATATAATCTCTTTTTAAGTTGTTCAGGCGAGCTAAACTTAATTCGGCTCGACCTCAAGGCCTCCTTTTATGATGTGAACTATGCACGTCTAATACTTTGCCAGAGAGTAACAAGGCAACTAAAATGGCTTTAAGAATTAACCATTTATGCAAATGGACTATTACCCGCGTCCTTTAGTTGAGAACAGAGGCTATGGAGTAGGTCGCCGTACGTCCTTTTAACTCCCATTTCCCTAAAACCACGACCACCCGAGCTCTTATCGTCCCCCAGGTCACAAAAATCTATCCTAATCCTCTCAAGTCCTCGTCGTGTTAAAGTGAACTTCCAAAATCCGTTTTCTTTCCCCTCACCACGAGGAAATTTTCAAAAAAGAGCGACTACTTCAGCATGGGAACCCTTAAAGAAAAACCTTCGCTTTCACCTTCGAAATACTAAAATATGAGTAAATTCATGATAATTTCTATCATTGAACTAGATAGAGATCACTAGATACAGATAGAACTAGATACAGTAACCAATTTCTGTGATGTATTATGATTATGTGAGGGATTTGTGATGAGAGGTGATTTTAAAGATTTTTGCGTTTGTGGCAGTTTGGAGAATGTAAAATTGGTTTCAGACCATTATGTTGCAGCTGAAGAACTTTGGCCACTCCTGTTGATGCAAGTAATAGACAAGTTGTAATAAATAGGTTCCCTTGACACAGTTATGTGATTAAGAGTGGAAAAAGAGTGTTCGAAGCCAGAAAATCAGTAAAAATTTCAGAGAACCAAAGAATAAGGAAGACCTTGGTACCACCTGCCCTGGAAGCACGTTTCTATGCTATGTCAATTCCTTGACTGGAACCATTAATCTTACGTTCTGATCGAAATATTGCATCAAAATTTAGGAAATTGAATCCTAAATCCTTAACTGGGGAAACAGCCAACACTGTGGCCAATATAGAAGAAGTCGAAAGCGTACTCTAAGCACCAGCATCCGTAACGTCACGGTCGAAATTGGAACACAATGAAAGCTATTGCTCTTTGTATGGTTTCTCAGACTTTGGATAGTTTCTAATGTATCATATTCCCAGAAATGGTGAACATATTGTTCCTTTAAAGCCGTCAGAAGTCCTCAGGGGTTGTGAGCTAGGCGTCTAGTATTTCCTATAATGGTAAGTTTAATGAAATATATCCAAAACTGCATATTTCATATGATGTTCCGAAAAGATTCCATGGCATTCTATAACGTACAGTTGAAACGCATAACCGCTGGTATAGTACATGTTTTGAAAAGAGGTAAGTTGGCTCTACATTAAAAGAGTATGATAGTTATTTGTGACCATTAGTTTTAGATTGACGCGTATCAAAACTCCATTTAATAGGAATTCACTTACATTCAGTTCACTTCCTTGAAAAAGCTTGCAGTCTACCTTCGCGCCGTCCGTTCATCGATTTGATACTGTAGTAAAATGAGCGTTTGAAGGTTAATCGGAATTTCTCGCACATCATCGGATTCTACCTATACTAATACCATATCTAGCATAGCATTCTCCTCGCTTATTTCCCGACAATGCCTGAAAAACTGTACAGTCAAGAGGAAACGGTCTCGGCAGGAAAAATTTGCTGCATGGAGTGGAATTCTGGGCCAATAAAATGTTGAAATGGACTTTTGGTGCAAAAAGTAATAATTTGCATCATAAAAACAAATGACAAAGCCAAGTAGACTTGATTATCGTGTGCTAAAAGACGCTTGGAAATATACCTTGGGAAGAGGATTTAATGGTTAAAGCTCCGAGGAAAATGAGGCAAAGAAATTCCCAAAAAAGACGTGTGAGAGGAATTCCCAAAAAACACATAAAAGAGTGTGAAGTGAAACCAAATGACGAATTATAGAAAAACAATTGTAGGAGACTTGCTTCTTAAGATGATCCGAAAAAGTAAGCATAAAGACTAAGAAGAGGACGAACTGCCTAATGTGTAAAGAGATGAGGCCAAATAAAAATGCAGTGCGCGAAGGATAAGAAGTAGATTACTTTGAAAAAAATACGGAAACTTTTGTCTCTAGAAAGTAGTGTAGTCTTGTAGCCAATGGCTTGTTATAATGCATTAGGGAAAAAACTAGAAGCGCTTTTTGTAACTTCACTCTTAAAGGATTAAGTCCTCTCATCACAAAAATGAAAACAGCGGTCTGGAATTTTGAGTGCTTCATTAAAATTTCAATATGCTTTTTAATTCACTTGGACTTAATTTGAATATCTTAATAAAGATGAACTCACTTAAGCTTTTGCGTCGTAATGTTGTATACAGCTCTTGACTCTTACTTATCATGTCATTACCATAGACCTAATGAAAATTAATTTTAGTTCTCTTCCTCTCATTTGCAGGGGATGCAAGATACAAATTTTCAGTTAAAAATTGGTATTTTATTGCTACATATTTTCATTAAGTACTCTAAATAGAAATGAAGATATAAAATACCGTCTTTTGAAGTAGGAATACGATTATTACGATGAAATTTGCAGGCATAGAGGCAATTCATCTTTAACTTTTACTATAACAGATATGGCAAAGGAATAGCTAAGCTATATAATCCGGCTTTAAATTGACAGAGACAAATTATTTGATATACCAATTATAAACAACGATATAAAATTAAAATTAGGGAATGGTCAACTTTGTTCAGCCATTTTTTCCTCCCATAATCCCTCAAAACCTTTGTCTACTCTTCCAAACAGTTTGTCTCAATTCTATAAAACATGCAGTCGGGCCTTGGAAATTGGATGTGTACAAAAACATGAGAATGAACCCGAAGCCGGGCGAATCTTTATGACTCCAGCGCTCTAATTAAATCAATCAACATTGTCAATGGACTAAAGGACACGGGTGATTTCGTTGGCTACTAGGAGAACAACATGAGTTGTGAAAGCTGAAGAATCTCAATTGTGCAAAATGAAAATAATCAGCCATTTGTACGTTCCAACTTTTATAATGTTAATTGCAACGTAACGAGAAACAGTGGAGAGGCTACTATCAAGATCTAGCGTGACACGTTACACATATAAGTAAGAATAATTAAACTACTTGCAGGTACTATTCAACCTCATTAAGACATTTTAGACAGGCGATATAAACCGTTTCCTCCCATGATACTAAAATAAGCGATAAATCTCTCATCTTGCGTCCTACAGGAGTAAATCATGAGCCATCGCATGTTATGACCGACATATATTTTGCAGAATAATTTAGTTTATTGGGAACATGTCAGAGGATCAAATAGCAATTAATCATAATATTTAAAATACACAACTTTTAACATCAAAATATCTCTGCTAGTACTTCAGGTCAAAATAATAATTAAATCCACGATAGGCATTTCCTTCATTTTCAGCGCATGAATATGCGTAAAGACCAGTGGAATGTATTTAGGGTAAAGTGTTGGTCCTATGGAGTTAATAATGTAATTTTTAAGATGTCCCCGAGCAATCTGTATGAGTGGTATAGTTACACAATTATAAGCATGATGATACATATTTTTACATAAAGTAGGGGATTTTTTCAATATAAATTTACAGGATTGCATACATTTGACTGCAATGTCTCATTGTAGTTAAATTCATGACGAAGGAGTCAAACTTAAAAACGCGCCATGGACAAGTTGCTTTGATAAAATGCATGATTAATGATATGGTACCCCTATTCAATCTACAGGTCACGGTTAACGATTGAAGTATAGTCAAGGCACAAGTATAGGTATGTGAAAATGGGAAACTCCAATGAACAGGATGGAAGTTCCACGTATATATTGTCATGGATATTACCGTTGAGGTCTGCATGCATTTTTAGATCACGTCAATACTTCCCCCCTTGGATGGGGGTGCTAACATATGTAGTATGGCGTTAGATATGTAGTTGAAACCTTCTTCAACTGCCGAGAGAATGCAGAGAATAAGTATCGCCGAAGAAATTGAATGAAAGAAAGGATCGAGATCATTACACCACTCCAAAGTACACATTACCCAGGAATGATGTCTACTAGAGAGATTTATTGGTAGAGATCTAGTAGATGGTAAATTTCCAGAAAATACTTATTTTTCTGCCGCAAAAATTCAACTTTAAGTTTCCAAACTAGTCTTATGTATTATAGAGAAGTAATCCCAGTCAAGATAAGTAATTTAACAATTTTTTTACTCTATATTTTTAATTCAGAATACGTAGAAGATATAGAGATATAATGTGTTACTTTGAAGACTCCATTATATTATTATATAGTGACTGGTTTCCTTTGTAGACCAGGCATTAACGAAACAGTAAAACTATGGGTTCAATCTCGTTAAAAATAATGGAAAAATAGTCAAAATTTACTCTTTCGGCAAAATAAGTTTTTTCAACTAAGGCTTAAAAAGAGATGAGGGATAATGATCTTAAAATGCAATAATGGGAAGTTGAAGCACAGAGTTGTTTGCTTAACCTCAGTGGACAGAGGAGAAGGGAGAACTTTTCTCCATCCAACAGTCCTCGTCCGCCTCGTCTCCAAGCAAACGTGCCCTTGCTCCGGCCCCGCATTCGTCTTTCCTCTATAGGGTATGGGTCCCACCGCCTCAGATGAAATTAGCATTTAACCCTACCCTCCCGCTCTCGGTCGCCCCTTTTCTACCTCGCCTCCCTCGCTAGGGTCTGTCCCTCGGAAACTTTGGCGCCTTTCCTCTTACTCCCTCTCACGCACTCTTTTCCATATTAAGAGTCCTTGGGCGGTAAAATATCTTCCCCTCTACGAAAAAGGATCCAACGAGATCACCATCATCGTTATACTTGCTGGCTTCTTTACCCAACCCTCTTGCTGGGAGATTTCGCCGCCGTGAATGTATGCCATTCTCTCTCTTTCCCCTCTCTTTTCTTCTCTTTCTACTCGTTTTAAATCACTCTCTCGTCTCCCATCGAATCGTAGGACGAGTATTTTGAGAGGGAAAAGAATATCAGGGAAAGAAAGTGTGGAGATAATAGAAAGACAGCCCCAATCTAATCCCCATCGTAATAATCTTCCCCATATTTTCCTTCGCGGCGAATTCTAATAATCTATGGGGTTTGTGTTTGAAACCACTTGTGATGATTCCAATAACGGCCAATAAAAGTGGCGTGGTACAATTATGAACGGTTGGAGATTTTAGCGAGTTTAAAATACACGGATGGAAAACAAAAATGTCTGACTTACTGTTTATCGCATCTCTAATCGTGGCACTTAACTCCATCAACAAGATTTCCGCGATAAATACTTGATCAGGACGTCTGCGTGAGATATTTACGAGCGGTTTGAATGTATCCAATGGGAATACTGTTGATATTCCAAATACTACATCTTGTCGACATTCCTTATAGTGCTTATATCGACAAGGAGTTGGTAATTTTGTCACATCAGTGCTCGAACGTTAAGTAAATAATATACACTATAAACAAAAAAATTAAATATTTGTATGAAATGCATAGGAGAGACTTATCGTAGAAATATAATAATTATTTATATATATGACTTATTTAAGTAATGGCTTGCCATTATTTAAATAAGTCATTCATTTTGAGAACAATTCTGAAAATGAGTGCCTGACTGATATATGATAATTTACTACCAATATAATCAAAAATAATAATGTCCATTATAAGTACATTTTAGGCCTTTATCCCGTCATCTTGCATGAATTATTATTATGATGAATATTTTTATAGAAACTTAAATGCAGAATATGCCCCAAAAACTAATTCTCCTATATTTTTAAAGGATGTTCATTCGTGTATAAGATTTTTTAATTGCGTAACATATGATGACTCTATCTGACTTTGGATGCTACATTCATGTTTCGAATGGCTATTTCATATCTCAGAACAGTATTTTTCAATATATAAAATATTGATATTACTAGACCATGTACATAGTGAACTGAAAAATGATCCATCATTTATCTAAAATGAGTTTGTAAAATTCTGCACGCATCTCAGTAAAGTACCTATTCCTTACATTTCCAAATAATAACTCCTTTTAACTAATAAATCCACCTTATTTGTGCACCAATCACTCCTAACTTTAACAGTTATGCACTAATAGTGGGAAAGTCTTAATATTTAAGTTTGCAAATATTGGTATAACGTCAATAAAATGCCATTATTCCTCTATCTCCGCTTTGCAGTCATCTCTCAAATGCGTAGATCGAAAATGTTCTCTATTTGCTTACTATGTGGCCTCAACAGTTTCAAATTTCAAATATAGGATTTGCAAAGAAACAATGGGAGGCAAGTTGTTTTCCAGCCCAAATCTTTCTGGATTTTTTTAAATCAAAGGCCGGGGACATTAGAAAAAAGTGGACTTTAGTTTTCGACGGTATCTCTGTGTATGGCTTTGTTTTCTTGGTTTCACTCGATGGTTTATGTCCTGTAAGAACTCCCGAGGGGTGAGAGTGCTAAGAGAGTGTGAGGGAGTATGCCAAGGGAGGAAAGGACAATCCAGACCGTGCCGGTTGGCCGTGTCAGCTCGCTGTAATATTTCACTTTTTTGGCTCTTAGATGGAAGAGCCTGTCTTAAAGTAAAAAAAATTGGGCTCGTCATAAATCTTCGTTTTTTGGCAACTTTAAAAATACGGTCTCTTGGGGGTACGCTTAGGAGGGGAGGATTCTGTGTATAATTCAATACTATTGAAAAATCACTTGCGAATAAAACAATAGAGCAACAAATTAGTACTCTGGTAACAATTTTATTATGCGAACATCAGTGTTGAAATGCGTTTCAAATAGATGCGCACAATATTTGGTCTTTGAATGAAAAAATTGCGTAGGTGACAAAATAGCCTTTCAGCCCTCAAAGGAAATAAGTCGCGTCAGATAGAAGCTGGAGAAGGAAATACGCAACAGAGGTGACGGATAAAATTTTAAACGGACTCCCCGATGCCGTCGAGGTCCTGCGTAATTGACGTCCTCGCTGCTCATTTGATGAGGGCGTGAATATTGCAGAGGAAGGTCTCAAATGAAACATGGAAGAGCACAGTGTGAGAGAGAGGGAGAGCGGGTAGTTGTGAGAATTTATTATTTCGGGGTCGGAATGAAAATGAGGAAAAGTAGAGGTTGGGGTAGGAAAGGATTGAGATAGCGTGGGAGAGTTCGCGAGAGACACGTAATATGAAGAGTGCGAGAAAAATATCTCTTTTGGTGCAGGGCTGGGTGTATAGTTATTATCATCTACATCTTCACAACTACCCTCCGAAAGGCCGCATGGGCGTGAGGCAAGAGGTGGACATCAACCGTGTAAAGTTGAAAAAGATAAGATACTTGGAGGTGAAATGGTAAAGTGTATTTTTTGTGGAGCTCAGTTTTTATTATGGCTATTCTCCCCTTTTAGCAACGCAAGACCTCGCCTGTGACAGCATAGTTTTGAATTTGAACTAAATGATGATTTGACTGGTGAAAGAACATAGGGAAACTTTATGTGATGGTAGATGGCGACTGATGTGTCCAGTTATTTAGTGTCGGCTGCGGATAATTACTGGATAGGTTGGTGGAAGGTTGAGAGAAGAAAAATGTCAAGGATTTTGTAGCTGAAACTGAGACTAACACGAGTTTCTGAAGAGGAAAGTTCAAATATAGAAGAGGGGATTGGAAAGGAAAGCACAGAGAGAAATGAGCTGATGAAGGCAAGTGTTTTTAGATATCGTGCAGAACACTGCATTGTACGTGTTCCGGTTGCGCAAAGGAAAGAGTGCGCAGAACACTGCACGCAAAACATAAACGCCACAGCAATAGAGAAACTGGGATTTGTAGGAAGCGTACAATAGGAAGGTCCTTGGAAGAAAAAAATAGAGCTGCTACTTTGCTTTGTTAGACCAAATCTTGAACACGCCGCGAACATTCAGGACCCTGGACAGAAAGATTTAACCAAAAATTGAATCAAATACAAAGGAAAGCTGCACGCTTCGTAAAAAATGGGTACGAGCGAACATAAAGTGCTTCTTAGCTTTTAAAGGGAAAAGGTTGGGAGCCAAAAGAGACTCGGGGGCTGCCCGCTAGGCTTAGTTTGCTTGATATATACAGAACAGTTGTGTTTCATAACGACACAGAAAATATCATTCTGACGTCAAACTACATCTTTTAAGTTCGACAAAAGCGATAAATTTGCCGAATAAATGAGTACAAAAGTTCATTCTTACCACACAAAATAAGTGACCATAATAAAACTGGAGCTCCACCTAAAACACACCCATAATACACTTCCCCATTGTATCTCCAAAAACCTTATCCTTTACACGGCTGGTGTCCCAACAATCCCTACCACGCGCCCATGCGGCGGCTCGCAGCGTAGTATATAGACGTAGAACATGGGAAGAAGCCCTAATGTATGGCGCAGAAGCGGCCCTCTACTTCCAACAAGCATGCCAGCAAAATATAGGTGAGTAGTAAAGTGTAGAACTTTTTGAAGGGACAGAGGTTGGATGTGTTGTCCTGTTAGCTGGAGGGCATTAAGGGGACGAATGTTCTGAGGTTGGGTGGAGGGAAAATATGCCTCGAATACGGAATATGGATTGTTAGGCAACGGATGGAAAAAGCCAAGTTTTCGTATAATAATGCATAATTGCGAATTGGAAAGAATGTATCCATATAATACAATCACTGACACTTCATGCATAATCTTACGTTTCCGACTATTCATGACACTAAAACTGACACACTAAAAAGTCTGTAATGTAATATAAGAATATTCTTCCAGCTTCCTTTCAGCACTTAGTACTTCCAGCAAACTATGTGCATGGTACTGCACACGTTCTTAGTATAAGGGATTCGTGTGCTAATGAGTCGGGCTAATACTCGATGGTGTTTTTTAAATTTTGTCTTTCTTCTTCCCTCTCGATCTTTTCCAACAAGGCATATTAATGAGATACGCAAACTAAGAATTAATCCTAATTTATTTATGAGCGACATTTATTCCATAATATGAACATCAAATGGATTCGTCCATTTTAAAAGTGAAATACATGTAATTTTCGTCAAGTATGCGACGCCTTTAAAAGTAAATATGATTATCCTCTTCGCCTCAAGGCCTTCTTTTGCCGCTGAGGAGCGCTCTATCGTGTTGACTGTGACGGTGATAAGTATGAAAAGAAGGCAAACAAAGACTGGTGGAGGAATTTTGCGCGAGTAAAGTCTGACTCGGATAAGATCAAACCCCTTTAAAATAAAATGGACCACTCTCCTCCCTGGTACCCTCGAGACGATAACGCAGAAGACGAGAGCGGAAGATAGCGAGTCCCGCAAATCTCTTTATGGCAGAGTTTCATCAACTCTGACTTTTTCAGTCGCCGAGACATTAGGTGTAGCAGTGTAAAGCGAACGCTCTCCAAAAAATAACAAATTAGTAAGCCTGTGGGATAGAAGGCCGATCGCAAAATGTCATGAAAGTAAAGGAAAAAAGAGAAGTTTATATACCTATATAAAGCTTTCACTAAGGTATGCGGAAAGTAACTGGTCTGTAAAATTCAAAGAGCCTGCAAAATAAGTAACGCGGCGAGGAAGAGACCAAGAATTTTATGAATTCAGCACCAACGGAGCCGAGGTTTCATCGCGAGGAGGCTGCACGTGTGTCAAGACTCAATAAATGGGTCAGTATTGTTCATTATTTTTTGGTGACATGTTTTGAAACAATTATGGCCGTTCACATTAAGTCTACACATCAATCTATCATTGAATAAATTGCTAGCTTTACATAATATATTCGTTCGGGGTTATAAAACTTCTATTTAAAATGTTTTAAACCATCAATCTAACTGCGATAATTACCGAAAGAAAAATTTTTATCCTTATATGCTAATTGCATAATCATTTCACTGGCATATCTTAACTTATAGCTAAACTCGAATATTTATGGTAGTGCTGAGGTAAAATATTGTTTTGAAGGCAGAGAAATGCTTAAGTGTAATGGGCATCATTTTATCATCAAGTATCGAGACACCAGATTTGACCTTGAACCTAATTAAAATTAATTGGCAAAATGGATGAGTACTTTAATTTTTTTAGAGAATATTAATGCACATGCACATGCATGCACAAGGTCTTTTATCACCGGTGAATATGTATAAGTCAGACGGTTTTCATAATGTATAAAAAATGAAGATTTTTAAGTCCTTTGGGTTAGATCAGCTTCAGTTTGCTGTTTTTACAGGATTAAATATTAGTGCGTACATTATGGTTAGAAACCAAACTTCTTTATTTGAGAAGGAAGAAATTAGAGAAAATTAAACTAAAGATTTAACATTTTGCGCTATTTTCATTGATTTCATATAATTATGATTAATTTGGGAGGAAAAAATATAATGAACGTCATTCCAAACATGATTTACTTAAATTAAATGGTGTCATTCAGTAAAATGTTCTTAAGTTGTGTTAGTGCGGTATACACGGTGAAGAGCTTGTCGTTAGAGCCAAGGAGGTCCAACTTTTTAAAGGAATTAGTGTTTTTCACTATCGAAATAAATTCGTTCGGTACTTCCTCGTTATTTATTCAAATGCTTAAATCTTTGGCGCGATATATGAAGTGAAAAGTATATGGTAGCAAATCATTTACAGTGGCTATATCAATTTCATTGATTTTTATGGAAACACGAGCTATGAGTGGGAAGTACACTTTGTTTTTCCAAATTTAAATAATAGTTTGATTGGTTGCATTGAGACTACTACATTTTAATGATTCATTACGAAAAAGTTTTATTCAAATCAAAGCCGCTGAGTCTTCATATCATTTATAATGTTTTCGGAACAATTATAAACAAGAGGTTACCGAAATGGAAGATTCGGATCATAGAAGGCTCATGAATTTAGATTTTCTATTAATTCTCACCTCATAAGAACTATGGTCGTTCTGAATTTCCAGATTCCGGATTCAGTGCCTTCGAAATAAATGTCTGGAAAAAGATATGAGAGAATTTCTGAGGTGAGGGAAAGCAACAACCCACATTTTTATAGTACACTTCTGCTCTTCCCGGAAGTGAATATCGGCCATTCGCTGCAGCTTTATGATAAGGGATTGAGAGGATCGGAAGATATATTTTGGGAGAAATGATGTGAGCTGAAGAAAGGGAGGGATGAAGAGACAGGAAGAGATCGGTGAGACTGAGTGATGGGAGAGAAAGGATATCGTAGGGGAATGGAAATAAAAGTAATGTACGAAGGAGGCGGAAATATTTCTTCAACCCACCTCCTTCGTATCCCATGGCACTAAAATTAGTGCAATTTTCAATAGACAAGAATATCTGGAGAAAGCTAGGAGGCGAATGTGAGGGAGTCGGTAAGTAGAACGGAGGGAGGAATTATGGACTTTTTAAAATTAAAGAATCGAACCCCGTCGGGCTAAGGCGTCAGACAGTCACATTTACACATTAGGCTTGCTAAAAAATATCGACTTCATATGCTTTCCCGAGGGATATACGTGGAATTTCGGTAATAATTTGACGTATATGCTTCAGCTGTAGTTTTGGCTGCTAATTTTTCTGAATAGTTGAAGCTAAATAGTTTTGGCTGAATTTGATTGAGAAATGAAATAAACTATTAGCTAGCTAGCTAAAACGAGTTAGGTTTTGGCTAAATAGTTTTATCAATAGTTTATTTCACAAACTCATTTCTTCGAAACTTTTTATCGATGTCTTCTCAAAGGAGCCATTCAGTTTTTTTGGACAATCTAACCGCTTATTTTGAGAAATAGCAGCATTAAAACATGCTAATGTAGTAGTCAAAATTAATTTCTTTCTGCTGAGCTTAACAATTCTAAATTTCTTGTGGGCTGCATTCATTCAATACATTGTAGGCTCTATTGCGTCCTACATCAATATACATAATAAACAAAAAAGTGTTGAAATGCTATTAGATTAATCTTTTTAGCCTATGTTTGAGATTCTCAATATTCATCAAAATTTACCTCGCTCGTTACATTTCCAGCTTCATGCTAAACCTAGTGATGGGATCATTGATTTCTGTAGAATATATTTAGTATTATTCTCTATTGAAGTCCCTCTTGAAACCGGTTAGTACAGCTAAGACTGGGTGGAACGAAATGTGTTGTAATAAAAGGTAGTAAATTAATTTCTAATATACTTCGTCTTGATATCATTGCCAGAAGATTTGCATTGTCATTCATCATCACACAAAAGTCTTCATGCATGATATAAGGTCGTTAATTCTTCCCTGAGATTCAAGTGATAAATGCGATTTATAAACATCAGCCGTTTGAAAAATATTCCTGGTACCCGGTACCTTGTGTGTAAAAATACTATTCATGAGTTATGAATATTTCACAGGACGACAATACATAAATAAGGACCTTAATATAAGCAATATGGTAATTATAAGTAAAAAAAAGATATGATGGTTCATTTCCACATCTCCATTTCTTTATACCACCCTGCTAATCAGCATATCCTACTTGCAAAGTCCACTAACAAGGATATCTTTTTGCAGCACAAAGAAATGCTATTGATTACTTTTGCGGGAAGTACGGAGAACCAGAAAATAATATACTTGGCATCTATAGGATTATATCACTAAGAGCGAGAGCAGTAAATATGCGTGAAGCATATGACCGTTCCTCCCTAAATGTATCCCAAATAATTATGGTTTGCGTGTCATGCTCAACTATAGCTATGTTTGCGAAATAATTTGACTATTTGCTTGAAAGCCCAACTTCCTTCCTTAACTCTGTCTAGCTTATGAGTATATAATGACCTTACTTTTGATTCAAACACACCTGTATTTAACTGTCCGTTATATCAATTTTTTGATTGGGTTTTAATCTAAACCTCACTCACCTTGTCCATGCAAGTCACAGTTCGTAAAAAATAAAAATTTAATGATTTTTCATTTCGAATATTTAGGAGCACATCTATCACAACGGCTAATGGCACATGAGTTCCTCTATTCTGGGGACTTCTGTGTATCGTTCGTCACTTCAAAGGAAATGAAAAATTGGTCAACTTAAATCAGTCGAGGAGTAATTCCTTTGTTTTTCTTTAGCGATAAAAGTAATTACACAATATTTAAAAATCAATATTAGGCAATGGAATAATTAACCTCTAATAGTGTTTTATTTGGCCGCAATTGTTATGATAGATTATTTCCATCGCAAAATACGGGCTGCGTTAGATTGATAGGATAAGAGTTTGGAATAAAATTTTTGAATTATAAATATTTGCTGGAAAAACAAGGAAATTCACATTTTAGTTTGTTATAGTTCATGTACCTACTATGCCACGCTTAAAGGAAAAAGGTCTTTATTTAAATATAATCGGCAGATAATGGAGGGAAGCCATTTCATGTTCATTTTCCCTTAATTGGACGACTAAAACTTCACAGTTCTGTTCAGTAGCGTGGCGATAATAGGAAGATGTGGAAGGGAAGGATTGGGTTGATGATGGAGGATGAACAAAGGGTGTAGTGCGTGGCCTCGAGGTCTGCGGGGCAGACGGTAAAAAGGAGAGCATAAAAGTGGCTCATCCATGGCGCTACTATCTAGCGGGCCATCAAAAATGGCCATCCAATTCAGGCAAAAAATTTTATCCCTTCCTCTCTTCCTCATGGTTCCCAAAAACTACCAAAGTCCGCTACTCTTTCCACTTGAACCTCTCCTTCACCGTCCCATTCCTTATCTACGACATCCCTCCTCAGCATTTTCTCTCCAGGGGATGTTTTCATCTTTATCCCTTCTGCCGAGAGAGCTAGAGCATCCGTGATAGGAATCTTACCCAAGATCTTGAGCTTGATCGGTGAGAACCACAAACCACGACTAGTTCAGAAACTGCGGTGACTCGTGCCAGAGATTGTTTTGGTAACAGGAATTTTTTCGGACTATATACCTAAGTATTTATTTGGCAGCATGGCACTTTGCGTTAAAGTCAAGTGCACCCCAAGGAAGATGTAACATTCCGTGTTCGTGTAAAAATGGGTACATGCGTTATCGATCCTATTTCCTCAGTCGTGCTTCCCAACCTCAGGATTTTCACCAGGGAGTATTGAGAGCAAAATCGCATTTGATAGTTTGCAAAATCAAGTTCCAGGAATTGATGTTTTCAAAACCCATGCTACGGGAAACACTTTGGAGTGAATAAAATTTCTGGACTGCATTTAAAATGGGACCTTTAATTTGTATGTAGACCATTTTGTATGTTGTGCACTGCCAAGTCAAGAGAAATTTAGTGGGAAAAATTTAATCATTTAAATAAAAATTTCCGAACTAAATTCTTTTCGGTTCCCTCCTTTTATTTCAAAGATTAATAATTAAAAATAATTAAATAATAATTAAAAGGTTAATTATTTTTATAAGTATTAAATTCGAAAAATATTTTCTAAATCTATCTTGCCAATTTTCTTCTTTGAGATAGGAGATCATAATGACTTTAAGGCATATCCATTTAACTACACTGACATAATAAAGTAGGGAGTTCACGTAAAATACAGAATTCAATGATTTGAAAATTCCAGGAATAACTAATTTCAAGCCTTTGGTGCAAATAAAGTAAAAAGTTTTACAAATATAGCGTTGTAACGTTATATACAACCATGCCGCAGGCTTCATTATTTAAGTTTTACCTTTGAATGGAGCTAAATACACAAAACAATATAATACTACAGCAAACTTATTGTAAGTACTAGCGTAATAAAAAAATTTTTATTGATACTCCAGACAGGACTTGAGAACATGGTGATGAATAATGGAGAATCTTCCGTGTATGCCGTCCAAATAATGGACAGAAGAGCGGCAGTTATATTTCTTACAGATCCGATAAAACTTATCACCGGAAAAAATTGGTGGGAAGCCACGTCCTGATTGTTTAAAATCACAATCTATCACTGCATAACTGATCGTTATATACTGATCTTTCAGCTATGTAATCAAACATCAGACTGCTTTTGTTGCTAAAGTCACCTTAATTCTAAGGAACCTGGCAACGGAACATGTTAAGAAAGACTTTTTTCTATGTTGCGATGCATTTGTTTTCTGTTTCACTAGTGGGCATTGCTGGAATCATGAATTTCTTTATTCTCACCTTTCATTCTTATCCATCCCTCACCAAGACACTGTCAATGAAACTCCCCCGATAAACCACCGCCTGGCCTCGTAAGGCCTTCGTCATATACCTCGTCTTATCCCAGGGCCCACTCTTCACCAGAGATAACGAGAAAGGACGAAGATATAAAATAAAGATAGGTCTCCATTTATATCTCTTCCCTCATTCTAGCAACGACAGAGGATACCCAACAATGGAGGTGGATGCGTTTCCTCTCCTCTATAAGTCATAAATATTTAACCACGATGCCCTTTTACTATACGTATAAACTATTATGTGCTATAAAAATTATGTGATATTTCACCGAAAATTTCGTTAATGAATAAACTAAAAAGGATGGCAATAGGGGAAGTTGAAATTTAGGCATAGTTAGTAGGCCATATATAATATTTTCAGAAAGGGCTACTGAAACACTTATTCGTTTACTTCCTCCCCAACAATGTTATTGATTGCCGTGGTAATCGGAATGCGGCATCAAGCTGGAAACAAACCAAGGAGTTAAATTCTGGATCAAAAATTGATCATAGAGTTGATCAGAGCATGGTTTCATCACAGCATGACATTCTCGATACTTTCAAGAAAAATTAGCTCATATGGAAAATATATCATAGCTGAATAGTTCTACAACGACTATGGTAAATATAAAATAAATATGTATTTTTTTCGCAACGCTACCATGGCGTTCGAGGTTTAACCCGCATCAACCTTATTGGCAGCGCAGAACGTTGGAAGGGCAGATTTTACGTTTTTTTATTTTTTTATTTTCCCACAAGTTTTGTCCAGCTTACAATTTAATCGAGAATATTTGTATTGTAAGAGTTCTCGAAGCTTCATCATCAAGGTTAACATTTTTAACATTTTGCTCACTGCTGTACAGGTAAACAGGTAATAGTGGTCATTTTACAATTTGGAGGCACCATCTTCATTGTATTACATGCACAGTAGTTGATAATTTTCAAAACGCAATTAATAGTTTTTCATTTGTAGCAAGATCGTTTATCACACTCTTGTTCCAACGTTTTGATTACGCAGAGGCTGTTATCGAATTAAATATAAACTTACGTGTACCAGTATATAATCGTGCGACCATAGAGTGGTACTGTGATTTCTACATGGCAAAGTTAACTTTAAGGTCTTCAAGGGGGAGATTCACATTCAATTATTTTATAATGTCCTTTAAGTTGACGAGAAGGTTTAATCTCGCGCGTTAAACCCTGAACAAATTCGGAATTATATGGTCACTTTATGACTGTCACTCTTTTGAATAATCTAGGAATTAGATGAATCTCTGACACTATCTATAACTGCATTGTACAATTAGTACTGCAAATTAGTACACTACAATGTACAATTAATAAAGTTTGAAAGATGATCAGAGTACTACTTTGTTAAAATCCGCGAAATAAATCCTGGTTTTCCATGTGGAATGACGTCAACTTGCCAGGTGAAAATATAGTTACCCTCAAAGTAACAGTGTGATTTAAGGTCCAACTTGTTCCATAAATGAAATTATGTGGAGAAAAATCCAGGATTGAGATCGTAGCTTTGTCGATCAATTTGTCATCTAACTCTCTACTTTTAGTCAACCAAGCATCCATGCAGAATTACATACTGTGCAGGGAAAACCAATATAATGGCCGAGTATTTTCATTCACCAATGCCCTTCATAATATTTCTATCATTTTCATTAGTTGTCAGCCATAGTTGAATCTGCAACCCTGGTTTTTCTTACCATTGTTAAGTGCCATTCTGGAAGTACAAATTGGATTGTATTCAATCAGGCTCATTGAAAGACTTCTGAACACTACCTTGTAATGATCTTTTACTCAGTGCTGAATGCTTAGGAAGCATTGTAGTAAATATTCCATTTTTGCATGAAGTGAAATCTTCAACTATTAAATCGTTGGATAGCATGTTTTTATATTCTTGTAGGCTTTATCCGCTCTCGAAAAAGATATTTTTGAGGATAAGGGACGTTGCATCAGCATTAACGACCAATGATATCATTAGAAGATGAAAAAGGGAAGAAAACAAAATGAATGAAATGCCCATTTGAAGCCTTTCTCCCTTACTCTTCAATTGTAACACTGTAACCTAATTCTCCTCTATTACTTTAAAATATAAACCTCTAGGTTTATTATGTACTATCTCTCACCTTTCCCAACTCCGCGCCCAAATGCTATATGATGGATGTCATTATTTCCAAACCGGAATTGAACCAAACTTAGACGAAACATTCACGATATCATACGACATTGGAAATTCTAAAACCCTCGTGTAGGGGTTTGAAACAATCTGATAAGGATACACTTGATCACTAAAACATTTTACTCTATGAATAATTAGAAACAGGAATAAGGAGACTTTCTTTTCCCACGAAGTCATGCCCTATCTGTTTTGAAAACTTCTCCTTTCTCCCACCCTCTACATCCCTCGCCCTTCCTTATGCGTCTCTTTCCGTCCGCTGTCTATAACTTCCTCGCCCCTCGAAGAAATACAACGGAAGAGGGACCCTAGAAATTGTTTCGTCCATAAAGTGATCGTAAAGCCGGAATGGAGAGAACGCGTTCTTCCCTGGCGCCATCCGTCCATCCTTGGCAACCAATGGCATTTCTCAGGCGCCGTCAGCAGTGCGTTGACGTTCCGCCAAAATTAAACGTCTTAACCTCGAGCTGGGGAAAATGATGATGAGATTTTCACTTGGTGAACCGACCTCTGAGACAAAACAATTACCGATACCAGGCTCAATTAATTGGAGAATGTCTGAAGCTCTAATAATTTGTACCTCACACACATCATTTAAGACGTTGTGAACTTGAATGTACTTAGTTGCAACCATTCAATATTACAACGTCATCTCAAGTGCATTAGAATTATTATAGCTGAGGACATGACTTAATTTTTTTGCCATAGCTCATTTTTGTTACACCTCAGTGACTCTTTTTAGTTATAAAAAAATAAATATCATCACAAAGTATAATATCATCGCCTAAACACGAAATATATCTAGATGAAAGCGTAAGGAGTTATCCAGCCCCATTTAAAGGATATTTTGTATCCCGTACGTAATGATATTTCTTAGATTTATAAAATTTTTTGTTATATTTTTGAAAAAATATATAAACCTCTAATTTAATTGTACTTATAAGAATTTTTCCAATACAATCAGATATTGAGACAATTTTTATCCGCTGCCAAACACCCTTGTGGTGGCTAGCAGGGTAATAAGTAGATGAAATAAGTAGATGTATGTCAGGCAATAGGTCTCCGTTTTCTTTTTCCTGACATTGTCTTTAGTGGACCTCTCGCACATCTACATCTACATAATACCCCGCGAGCCGCCGCATGGGCATGTGGCAGGGGGTGTTAGGTCACCAGCCGTGTAAAGGTGTAAGTTTTTGTTTGGAGATGAAATGATGACATGAATTATAGGAGTGTATTTAGTGAGCCTCATTTTTATTGTGATAGCTTATTGTGCGCGGAAAGAACGAGTGTTTGTACCTATCCGTTCGGCAGTGTATCTCTCTTATTTTATCGCGTCTCAGATCTAGATTTGTAGTGAGGAGTCATGGTAATATTCTCTATGTCGCTCTGAAAAATATCAGTTTTGAATTTATCAAGAAACCTAAGCCTTGCGTGTAGCCTCCGAGTCTCTAGGGGCTCCCATCTTAATCTCTCTAAAAGTTGTGAGACACTATATGTACGCTCGTAGCAGTTTTTTAAGAAGCGCGCTGCTTACCTTTGTATTTTATTAATATTTTTGCTTAAATCTATTTGACCAGGATCCCAAATTTTCACAGCGTATTCGAGGTGTGGCCTAACCAGAGCGAAGTAGCTTTTCTCCTTGACTCTTTCATCCGAGGACCGTCCTACTATACGTTTAACAAAACATAGTTTATTTAATGCTGCACCACATATGTTTTGTATTTGTAATCCTCACGATATATCATATGTTAAGGTAATTCCAAGACTTTATGTTTGCTCCACCCACAGTATAGGTATGGCATTTTTATGATGACTTTCGTAGGAAGTGGACTTGCTGATATTTAATTCTAACCCCCACTCACCACGAATGAACGTTGTTAGAATCCGATGACAAAGCTTCAAAGTCCACGTCTTCGTTCATTTCACGGTAGACAACTGTGTCGTCTGCAAATAATATTATTTTACTGCTAACTCTAGAACTTAGGACATTAATAAAGATAAAAAAATGAGGGCCGATCACACTTCCCTGAGGAACACCGGATGTGACTTCGACCATATCTGAGCTAAAACCGTCAATAACTTCTTTTTGTTTTCGATCCCTGAGAAAGTCACTTATCCAATTCACTATTTTTCTATTAACTGCACATAATTGCAATTTATATATGAGTATTTTGTGAGGATCCCTGTCAAACGCTTTCATAAAATCGAGGAATATCACGTCGACTTGTTTAATCGATTCACCTGATTTTAGGATATCACGAAGGAAGAGCGCAAGCTGTGTTTCGCAGGACCTGCCTTTACGGAAGCCGTGCTGACTGCCATGTAAGAAGTTACGATTATACAGGAATGTCATAAGATAACTAACGACAATATGTTCGAGAATCTTGCCTAAAAGTGAAAAGTCTGCGTAATTGGCCGGTACTTTCCTGGGTCACTTTTATTTCCTTTTTTGAATATCGAAGTGAGGTTGGCTGTTTTATAGTCTTGGAGCACCTTGCCCTAGGATAATGATTTGTTAAATGTAATTTCTAAGAAGAATCAACCGAGCATAAGACGGGTATATCCTTATAGTAGTCGCTTCCGTTAATTACATGAAGCCTAAAGAACGATGGACATTCAAAGGACAACTCCGAGGAGACAATCCGACGGAGACCTGTTAGCTTCGTCAGAGGGATAGTACGTAAGGAAAAAGTGATAGGAGCTGCAGAGAAAGGGTGAGGATATGAGGTTTTTTTGGAGCTATATGAGATTAATGATTAAGTCCCAACCCTTGTAATCTTGCGGGAGCTTGGTAAATGTTCGATCAGGAAGCTGAGTAATCTTAGCAAATTGGAAAGATGATAATAAGGAAGACAGGGGTTCAAGTGTTTGGAAAAACTGACAGAGGGAAAGTCAAAAATCTTTTTATTTTATGTGTGGAAAATTGTTTGGTCGGAAAAAAGTTTATAGCTCGCATTATAGATCCGTATTGACACAATCACAGGTTCATCTCTCTCCCTATTCTTTGATGCCTTCTCAATCTATACTCGCAGAAGATCGAGGTTAACGCCATCACCCCTCGATATGCCCTTCGCCTCCAAAGTCCTCGCACAAAAAAGATCCCTCTTCGGAGAGAAATCTCAAAGTGGGCCATGCCTCAATGGTCCCGCTAGCATTCTCCTACTGCCATATCTCTGTCTCAACGGTCTTCCTGGCGTTGCTACTGTTTCAGCCGTCGGTGACGATACGTCAACTACCGCTCTTTCTTTGGGAAATACGTACCACTCATTATACCTCTTTGGTCGATAATTGAAAATTATTAAAAATATTTATTCCATTTCTTGTAAACTTTGAATCAACGTATTTTATGTGAAAATTATAATGCAAAACTTAAACTGGTTCTCTCTTACTCTTACAACAATAATTATTATAAAACTAGTGGGCCCGACAGGCGTTGTCCGGCCCAAATGTTGGCTTGCCTGCTATTAGCGGGTTCAGCAAACGTATTTTCAATATTCGAATTTTCGATAACCAACATACTAAGTGACATTTGACATTTAGTTTGAGATTTCAATCTTTTCGTTTCATCAAAACAACGCCAAGCTACGACGCAAGAGCGACGACTTGCGTATGTATTGATGTGTTCGTCAAATAACACAGAATTCGACATCAGCGCCACCTATGGTACACAAACGTAACTATAATTTATTCTCAGATGGTCAATTATTCATGAACTTCTCAGAAGGTTTTAACGGTCAATTAGTCATAAACGTATAATTTTTTCCTTTTAAAAATATTGGGGGAGAGGATGGGGGGTGAAATTTTGGGGTTATGGTACCAACGCCATCTACCACCTCGAGAGGGCGACGGGCTTCTCCATTTTGACCACCGACGATCGCGCGACCGGGAACGATGGCCTTGTGAAACCGACAGCTCCGACACTGGTCTTGACAAACCCTCGATGGCTGGGTACAGCATATCATCCGTCTATATGCTGTTGGGAGAAACGGCATGGACGGCCATATGAGGAATTGACACCTCGCCTCAGCCGTTGCCGGAAGACGTTATCCGGAAGAGCGGTCGTTTCGGCGAGGGAGCGAAGATGCTGCAAGAATTGGGAAGGCTCGCGATCGTCTAGATCCTCAGAGGCTGACAAACGTGCTATAAGCTTCGATCGTAGAGTCGAATAAGGATTCTGAGACGGAGGATTCGTGAGTATGTCCTCAACCTCACAGGCCACGCAAGAATCTAAATGTGAGGCAACGTAATGAAACTTCGTTACCTCCTTTGTGATCTCCGACAGCACGAACTGAGATTCCGCCTGTGAAAAACAAAGCCTCGGTTTCTCGGGCCAAAATGGTGGTAGTTTCACGGCAACGCTACGAACAGCAGGCGGGTCCTGCTCGTTGTCTGTGTGGCTGCGTCTTGAATCAGAGTTATTTAGTTGCTGATGGAGCTAGGCGTTTTCTTCACGTAAGAGTTGAAGGTCGTCGCGCGGCAAAACCATTTTCACCAAATTTTGACAATTTAGTCTCCTTGTTGGGTGTTGAGGTCACCAATGTGGAGATGGGTAAGTGAAGAGATCTCCACGTTTAACAAATCAATTTATTAGAGCCTTTACAATGTGCACTACAATCTCAGTCCTCTGATTTAGTTACATAAACATCAACAAATCAGCAAGGCCTCCTTGGCAACAATATAGAAGATGATGTCACCATTTACGATCACCACAAAAATGTCGTTAAAAATTTCCTAGAACCCAATCGCAGCGCCACTTACCGAGTCCAATTGTGAATCTAAACCATCCAGGGACCCACTCAAATTCACACAAAAAATTTCATCAAAATCGGTCCAGCCGTTTAGGAGGAGTTCAGTGACATACACACGTACAGAAGAATTATATATATAAAGATGATCGTTATTCATATCAATTGTTAATTGTAAACAGTCGGAACAGATGAAATTTTTAATCTTCCCACGCATAAAAAAGGAATTAATAATAGTTATTTCAGTGCCAAATGCTTTTCTCAACAAAGTACCACCCATGGCGGATCGACCCTTTTGGCTACGCAATGCTAGAGTACTGGCACTCAGCTCTCACATTGAAACTTGAAACTTACTACATTTACATCCATTTATTTAACTCTTTTAGCATCCTTGGTTTGCCACAATGGAAAACTCACGTAGAAGTGAGTTAAATAAAAATTTGGTGAGTGTCAGAGATGGATATAAAAATGGCAAAATGTAGTGTATAGTGCATTGAAAGAGCGGGGTTATTGAAAAATATTTTATTCATCTCGATAAGTCGAGGTGAACGGAGCCCGACAGATACATTGCACACGCGGGTCAACATTTCCGTTCCATGCCTTGATTAAAAATATTTCTACCACCCTCTGCCCACGTAAAATCATGAAAGTTGGCTTCCCATTTATGTCCTCATCGTAGCACCCCACAAAGCAAGACCATTTGAGTATCCTCCTTGATTTACCTCGTATATTCCTAGACGTTTACCTTAGGTTGAAGTGTTATTAGAGTTATCACTATAAAATATCCTCAAACAATAGAATCTAATGTGGAATTTCAATTTCAGCCATGTTCCCTGCCTAGTTCTTGCTACAAGTTCTTTACTTGTGTCCCATTCACGTGTGAGCGATCGCTTACATCAATGTTCTTGCGCCTAATTGAAGTAAGTCCTCCTTTTACTTGAAAGGTTTTATCTAAACGATTCTTTCTCTTTCTCTGCATATTATAAGTTTTCCTATATTGACCTGTAATTAGCACAATAAATATTTTAAATATTTTTGTGAAAAATTACTTAGCTATCGCTTTATTCATCGAAAAGAGTTTTCAGATTTGGCCTTTAGTCAACTTACTGATTTTAGTTAAACCTGAATTTGGTGTCACTGTTCACTGTTGAGAAATAATTGCTGCGTCACTAAGTTTTGACGATTGACATGCACCGGGATTTACTGAAATGAGAAGGCTTAAATATTTAGTTGTTTGAGGAAGAAAGAAAATGAAATTACATGTACAAGGATACATATTTTTCAAACATAGGTCAAATTTTACGCATAGATATGACTAATTTCCAAAAAAAATTTCCTATAATTTATCTACTTTTTGCTTACTGCAGACAACATTCCTGCGTGAGTATGTCACATGCTCTTAACACAATAGCGGAATACAGTTTTTATTTAGTACATTTTTACGATTGCTTATGACACGCCACTTACAATTTGTGCATTTATATTGTCAATAGAGAAATACTAATGATTTAAAATGGCTCCGGAATGCATTACAATGAGTAATTTTGTGCAGCTTGACTTTAATTAATGCATCATAACTTTTTCAATATTGCTGGTAAGCGAGGAAGAGGTTTGTAATTGACTGATATGGTAGGACATTTGACTATTTGATTTCCATAAACGTAAGGCAGCGCATTGGGCCGGAAATCATATACTCAACTTCATCGTAACTAATTCTACCGACCTGAGCTGTGTGCAGAGCACATTAAGAAGGTGTTATAAGGTTTCTTCTGTAATGACTGGGGATTTAAACTTTTGCCATTTTAGATTGTTGATGAGAATTAATGTTTTTTAACAGCTACATGTGATCATAGCTCGATGTTTTAATAAATATCATGCAACTGTCACTTTATGCTTTCAATATTATAATTTTTGATAATCAAATAACGCATATGTCATTATAACTCATCAGAACACTAGAAACTAACATTTAGACTAGAACAACATAACAACTAACACTAGAAACAACATAACAACTAACATGAATTCATGGTTCTTCAAGTTTACATAATTTCTTTCATTTCAAATTCATTCATCTATGCTATTTATATTTAGAATGCATCATCTCGTAACAAATATTTAGTCTTGATACCACGAATAGTATCATGATTTGGACTCGAAGTCAAACAGGGAATAATTTCCCTATAGAAAATAACCGAGTGGAGGAGAAAATTAATCCTAAGAGCCTCTTAAACCGAGCCCTGATTTTGGCTGACCTTTTGTGGATTGTAATCTTTATTACTCCAGCAAAGCGATTTTAAGCACCCGCAGTTGGAGAGAAAGATATTGCTTTCCTTTAAATCCGCCCTAAATCTTCCATCGTAAACATCGAAGTGGGGTTTTAAGACGTTTGCTCCAACATGTGACATTCCTTCCGCGCCACCGGTCATAAAAGCCGTGGAGACAAAGCTTCCTCAAAACGACCGACTGGAACTGTTATTGGGAAGTACGAGTGGTTCTGGTAAGTAGGGGAACGGAACAATATAGAGAGGTACGGATAAAGATTTCGACATGACCTTGAAGAGAAAGAAGAGGGCAAGGGTGTAAAAAACGAGTATGAAAAGTAAATGAAGGAAAGAAAATGATGGAATGGGAGTTGAATGGATTTCCTCATTCATACTTAATGCCTGGCGTTAGTGGGCCATGACTCGGTCACCTTTGAGTGAAGAGGGGCAGGTTGGAGGGCTTGGGGAGAAAAGTCAACGGGTATGGTCTGGTAAGGGAGGAGAAATGTTATATAATTGGGAGATTTTACGTAAACCACATAAAAAATATCAAGCCCGACCCGGGTTTCCATTCGTCCGCATCATCTTCAGGCGAGGTTTTCGTATTGAAAATTTCCCATTTCCCAGCAATGCTGTCGGCGAAATAAGTCATCTAGTTTCATTTTATTTATAAGGTTCTGTAAAACTATTCTTTCTTTGGTTACAAAACTGTTCATACTGAAAACTATTATTAATACGCTATGAAAATGCTTAAAAAACACTTTAGTCACTCACCATGAATCATTGACATATATTTCAAAAAAGACTTTGCTAAAAATTAAAATACCTGTGACTATTCATAAATCCCATAAGTAAATATAATGAATATCAACTGATCATTGGTTAAACATCTTTAATTAGTATAATATCCAATTTTTGAAGTGGTGGTAGATATAATTCGGTACCGTAACAATGTTTTCCTGTATATTGATATCAATAACCGTAAATATACAGCAAAAAGTGTGATGAGTTTGCTATAGCATTTTAGCTTTACCATCTCGTTCGGGAGTTATGCTCCAATCCAACATCATTTTAAGAGTTGGTCAGAAATACATAGAAATGCATCGTTACCGCCATTAGAAATCTTTTTCTCCCTTTGGAGTCTATAATGAATAGGTTGTTGATGTATTCTGCAACTAAATTTTGTATCGTTAAATCAACTCAACTTATTAAGACTTTAGTTTGCTTCACATTGGTTTGATTTAGTAACGTTTTAAAAGATTTTTGGACATAAAAAAGTGTCTATCGACCCGAGGAAGTTTTTATAATCCCTTAAATGTGTAATATTTCCTTAGAACTCGTCTAAAATACCTGAAATGGGGACAAGCCAGGGACTGAAGGTATTATCTTTGAAATGTAGTCTGCAGACTAGATTGTCTTTATATTGACGTAAATATTCCATTCATTTATATCCTAACCATCTGTATAATAATCTGTTAGTTTGCAAACACAATGGCCACATTTCTTACTCTTTATCCTATGCTAGCCGAAAGTACCCGTTGAAATTCCACGGGTGTGATAAACATTGAACTTATTTTGCAAGAAAACCACATAGCCTGAAAAAGACTATTAACGTGGTCATTTGCGTAGTTCTTAACATTAGTAGACACTCAGACCGTTTTACAGGTGCACGGAGAGACGAGTGACTGTTGGTCATTTATCATGCACGGAAAACCCAAAAATGGGCCACGCAGACTCATTACTACTTAAATAGCACCCAGGTGGATAGATGGTCACCTCGTCTCTCCGGTTCTCTTGAACCCTCTCGTCTAAGGAGGGGAAACACAACGGCGAGTGAGAGAGGCACCTCTAGGATAGAGTGAATGTAAGTAAGCTGAACATTAGCACTTTTAAGCATATTTAAATAACTCTTAACGTTAATGGTGTAACACTTGGTCTAAATAAGTTTGCAATCGTAATAAGAGGCATACGGTTTCATTACGTATAATAGGACTGAACATTAAACGATGATAAACAACGCTGTGTTTGTTGCAGCAACAGTAGAATTATTTCCATTACTATTCGCTGCACGTAAGTATTCTTGCACCTTTTATTGCGTGTGTAGTCTATTTAATTCCTTTATTTGTATCGTTTACTACGTAAGTATTCTCTCGTATACAAGCAGTGCCCCTATGAGAGCTACTTTGAGAATAGACAGTTAAGAGTAGAATTATGCTGAATATGCATTGAATTTATCGATTAACCCCCGAAGCAATCTACCATGGGGCTCTCGGGTCTCTGGGCCCTTCTTATACAGATTTTCTTTCTACTTGCTGTCATGTGCCTGCAGGAGCACGTGATATTTAAATGCTATAGACGTGAATATTCTTTGAAAATAAAATCACTGGTTGTCAAGGAAGTATGCTATTGTTGATTACAGGGAAAAGTGAGATTTTTCAGCTAAAAAAATTTTCAGACAAATACGAAGTGAAAAAGAAAATCAATTGAAAAAATTAGAAACTTTATTCATGCAGCCATCCGATAAATAAAATCCCAGCCCTCTATCTTGAGTGAAAGGAGTTTTAAAAAGCAAAAAATGAAACCACTGTACCGAACCCAATGCTTATCATGAACCACCAGGTGGACCTTTGGGGACCCTATTCCGCCCAAGCCAATTTGTTCACTGTGGCATCGACGGAGATGATCTACGTGGCTTGAATTACCTCCGCCAGTGGAGTAAGCTGTCTGGCATAAGGTGAACTTTGCCTGATTACTCTCTACTAAATATTCGAAGAAATTTCACACCTCCGATTTCCATTTGGACATTCTTGAGAACTTATCGGATGATTTCTTAAAAAAGTGAGGCCTCAAATTTAGATTTGTTACGATGGAAATACGATCGTAAATCGATCCGTAATCAACGACTATTGCGTGAAAGAAGAGCTGGAAAATAAATTGCATCAAAGCCCTATACCTCGTTATACCGTGGACTTCGAAAGAATTATGAGTCATAGGACGGAAACCTGTCTCCTTTTATACCATCGGAATTAGTTGTACCATCGTCAAAAAGTATCATTACCAAGACAATGAGAGTCAATTTTTGCTGTAATTTTTGGATGTATTAATGGTGAATTTTGGAAATATGTCTTTTATAAAATTTATTCTTGCATGTAAATATTTATTTCAATTTTTTTTATGAACACATACAAAGAAATTGGCATAAAAGTATTTTATGTCCATTTATAGTTCGCTGAAAACACGGCGCATCAATATAATAGCGCGATCTTGGGACTCGGCGCAGGCAGTCATGTTTGACTCACCGCTCCGAAAACCTCCGTATCCTCTGAAAACCTCCGGTTCTTCCGATTCCCGCCGTTCCCATGCCTCGCCTCCGATTGACGCCCGACCTCCGTCGGTAATACCGGAGGTATCCGGAGAAAGCGCTGTGATGACATTCAACGATTCAATCTCCGGAGAACTGCCTCCGGTTCGCAGCACTATTTCCTAAGTCTTTTTTTCCGCCTATCTTTAGCATTTCCTGTCGATTCTGCTTATCCATGTTATCTCTCACCTACTTATTTTCTCGCCTTTCTTTTGCATTCCTCGGCATCCAATCAGAATGATCCAATGTAATTTTTCCTTAATTTATAATTCTCACGATTTTATTGCATTTCATGGAGTTCAGGTCCATCTGAATAGTTTGGAAAGTATTTATTCTTTTGCAGATCTTTCATCTCCATTTTCCTGGGGATTAATAGGGTGCAAATTTCTGTATTAATGTTTCTGGTAGTACTTCCTAAAATATCAAATCATTTATGAAATAAAAATGCTGGTTCTCGGAGAACATACCATTTTGGCTTCAGTAGCCCTACGATAAATATTTGTAGAATTTCTTCGATTTATTGTTATTTACTCCATTCAACTCCCAAGGTTGGTAACACTCGGTCCTGTAATTCACCTTAAGGATTTGTACTCGCCCTCGCTTCTTTCTTATGCATTATAGGATTTAGATTTTTATATTTTCAAAGTAATCATGAATTATTATATGCGAAAGTTCTTAGGTCTCTCAGTTTAGTGTGACGATCACGGTGATTTTTACAGAGTAAATCAAGTTTTCTTCCATTCTTCGTGAGCCCCATCCGTTCACTAGGTCAAACACTAAAAAGTCTTTCGTTGTTTATGCTACAAGGACTTAAAGAAAAATCCTCCAATAAGTTCATCTCAAAATCATGGAGGCTATAAGTAATATAAAATTTTTAAACTATGTTGCATGCTTGGAAGTTCTTGCCTAACATTTTTTTATTTGCTTGCGGCTAATGATTTTCAAATGTGAAACTTCGCTTGCAAGCGAGCGGAAGATGAAAAAAATACACTTCTTCAAAGAAAACTTTGGGCAAAATAAAAAAAAATCTTTTATTATAAAGAGGCATTCCTCTCTCCCCCTTTTCCCGCCTTAGCCTTTTTATCGGTAGCTTGTTGGATGGCAAGGGTCTGAAAGAATAAGGGCTCCAAATTATAAGAGGAAAGGAGCAGAGAAGGAAAAGCCTCCTTTTTTTCTGCTATAAAAGTGGGAAGAATTCGCGGAAAAGTGGAGATATTCAGTGTTTTCGGGAAAAAGTCCAATATCAATAACCAAGGAAAGACAGTCAGCTCGGCGAGGCGAGGTTGCCTCTGACATTATGCGTGTGCGTATGATCTCTGTTGCTTATCGGAAGGGAAGACCCAGAGAAATGCGTTCCTCATCTCCCAAGAGAACTACTTCGAGCGGTGTATAAGAAGAGGGAAAACTCTTTCGGATAAAAACAGGTGTAAAACGGTTAAGTGGGAAAGAGCAAAGGCATCTAGGCAATCAAGTTTGTGGTATGTACATAGAATATGCTTGGGGTCGATTATTCATTACATTTCGAGAACCATTTTCTTAAGCGCTTTATGTTCTGATTCCGCGAGAACACTGTTAGTAAACAGCTATGAAAAACAGCCATTTTCATTAATTCTTGGAGTGTTTGGGTATTACAACTTACTATAAAAATCTCCAAAAGTATGGAAAAGTTATGAAGACGACTATAATTTTGAGTGAGTATCCATAAGCAAAATTTAACTTTTGCTGTTACTAAGAATGCATTATTGACGGGAAAAAAAGGAAAAATATTTTTAGCATAAATACCATTGATATTTTTAGTCTTTGGTAGAAAATATCTATGAAAAAATCTATGAAAATGAAAATATCTATGACAACTGTCTACTAAAAATAATAGTCTGGGGACATTCATACAATTAATCTTGCTCAAAATTTTATATTTCATGGCCATTAGATACCGTAACATTCTACTTCGGAACGATGAATACTTTTAAGCACTATAGAGTACGTAGTACACACAAGATTTTTCTTCTTTGGTGGTAGATTTTGAAATATCATCCTTCTGTATTGTTTATTTTAGGGTAGTAAGTTAGAAGTCTTATGTCATACTGTCTAAAAGTCCTCTAACCGCTTGCTCTGTTCTTACAATTCTTAAGCATATGTGGTATTTGACTTGTTTCTTCTGAAAGATAAGTTAGCCGCAGTTGAAGTTAGTACGTCGACGTGCGTATGATTTGCTCAATTTTTAAATTGTGAGATTCGGTTTATTTAATGGGTGAATTGTGTTGTTTGGGTGCTTTGAATGAATATGATTCCGCGGTATAAATTAACTTTCAACACGCAGGATTAACGACAATTTCCTTGCCACTACCTGGCTATCACCGTCGGGTTTATTCTCTGCTGAATGGGTTCACTTTTTTATTACGCTGTTATTACGTCGCCACCACTAACTCGCACTCCTACTTCCGCGTACATTTCGTGAAGCGGTCAAAACAAAAACACAATGAAAAGTTATCGAGGGAATAGGTAATAAGCATTCCATGAGCTGAGATAAGGGGATATTGGGTAATAAAAGCGTGGAAGGTGATATTAAAGAGAAATCAACGGTCGTAAGGGAGGAAAGTGGAGAAAGGCTCCACAATGCCATAATAGATGTGATGGCCGTCGTAGTTCTCGTAAAACACCAGGCCACAACCCCTCTTTGATCTCTTATTTTCCCCTTGAAACTCTGCGTAAGGTCCAGTCTCAACCGTGTAACTGTCAATGACTTTTAACTTCTCCCTACAACTGCCACCGACCTTTTCCTGAGGAAAACATGTTTCTTTACTTAATAGTTATATTCCATTTTATGGAATGAATACTTGTGGCTCATTGAGTTTTAGAATTTGGAGTTAGTATACAGTTATCATTGAACAACATGGTTTCGTTAATGTCCTTTGCATGTCCCTAAGTCCCAGAGTAATATATTTTATCCGTGACATGACTATGAAATATAAATTTCTTAATTTATTCACGGCTACTTATTCTTACAGCAGTGATTATACATTCACAATACTTGAAGTGTATGCGCTTAGCGACTTCTGATCTATCACATTCTCAAATGATATAAATTTTTTTGGTAGAACTGTTCATGAAAAACTTCACTTCTTTATGTGTTTACCGAGCCTTATGCCTGTTTTTTATGCGAGAAATAATACATTAGGCAATGAAATCCTCATAAATGCATTGAAAATCATCTAAAGCATGGCTGATCTTAAGCTTAAGGAAGATTCGGACGTTTAGAAGTAGAATACGAGGGAAAATACAAGCATTTGCAGAAAAAAGGAATATGATCGATATGAAACGCATGCATGTGCATTTTTATTTCCAGTAGCGGATATGCATGGAAAGCCAAAGGAGGTTGATACGGAGGGAAAAATCATCTTTTTAAATCGCTCGGATTCAGCAAATAAAAGCATCCCAGAGAATCTGAAGGGTGCTGAAGCCTCATATCCTTCCCTTTCCCTTTCTCTATAAGTCCCTCCCATTCCCTTTTAACTCTACGATAAATGCTTCGTGAATCCTGTATTCTTACCCAAGTGTGTTTTTGCGATCCGTTGCAAGTTCAGGTACACGCAAGGAAGAAAACATTTAAGCTGAGGGAACAAGAGCTTTCGAATCCTGTTCTGTTTTTCATTCCTCTCATCCCCTCTCACCAGCTTAGTTCCCGATGGCGCACTCGACCTTTCTCTTTCCCTCTCACCGTACCTGCGCGCTCTTCCGCTCAAAGAGATACGTTGAAAATTTGCATAAATTTGTACGAGGGCATGTTTTTGTTTCCCTAAACCAACTGAATCGGTAGAAAACCGAAACGTTAGCAGCCAATTCAAAATAAAATGTGCCGATGAAACTGGAGGCACATGAACGTGGATTTTGAAAGAAAAAAGAAAATCAATACCATGCCACAGCAAACCTAAGTGGAGAATAAAATGGCGTCATGATTCGCGTTGATTTATAGCCATCCTAGCGGGGATATTGATTCCGTTACAGTATCTTATTTGGAGCGTGCACTAACTTCCGTCCATGCATAGAACTGACACAATATCCAGTGCACTAATTCAATAAGAAATCATTATCCCTCGGCAAATTCATCTTCAGCTTCTACCTTTTTCTTTACTTGGAGCAAATAAAATAAATAGGTTGCCCAAAAAATCTTGCGTATAATTTACTTGCTTTTTTGATACAAATAATAATTAATAAATAAGCGGATAATTTTACCACCTGGTATCTCTTCCTATGTTCTTTCTTCTTTATTTGGTCCATAAAATTATTCCTGGGTCTTCCTCTGGGAGCTTTTCCCACTATTTTATCTTCAATTATGTTCTTCACAAACTCATTTTGTCTCAGGGTGTGTCCAATCTATCTTGTCATTTTTCTGTATGGTGTTCCATACAGCCCTTTCCTCTTGTACTCTTCAGTACACTTCATCATTTCTTATCTTATATATCCATCTTATCTTCAACATCCTTTTCCAGCATGAGGATGCGAAGTCTACTTGTCATTTCTAACCAGCTTTTGCAATGGTCCATGCTTCTGATCCATAACAGTGCTAAGCTTTATTGCTATATACTGTTTCCTGGTTTGTAGTCCTATCTTCTTTGAGCACAGCAGTTAATTTTTTTCCTATGAACGCCTTCTCAGTTTGGCGTATTCTACTCTTGTTGTCCGTAGTACTTCTTCCTCCCCACGCAAGGGTACTACGAGATAGGTGAAGTAATCCACTTGCTCTAATTTTTCTCCACTATGGGTTCCTCCACTTAATTCCTGGAGTGCATGAAACATATTTGGAATTGGTCAGCTTAATACTTGCCCCGGATATCAGGATTTTCTCTTTGCAACTTCGGGACAAAATGTTCATGAAAGCTTTTTCAGCTTCATTTTATAAATGAGAAATAAAAAATCAGAAAGTATTTTCCATAAATTGAATCAAAATGATCTAAACAAGGCGGCGAAGTGAGGTTGATCATTTGTTAGGGAGCAATCCACCGGGATAAAGTTCCTGGGTAAAGAAAGTTATTGAAACCACAGATGACCGTATAGTTTATCTCTGCATATACGATAGTTGTTGAAAACCTTTCTACCGTTTCTTGAAATATTTTGGTCATATCCATTACCAAAAGATTTTTTTTAGCACCTAAAATTATACTTAAGTTAATCTCTATATCTTGTTACATGACATAATGTAAGCTTGGAATATATCGTATACTTTATATGATAGGGTGCTCAAGTAAAAGTAAGGTAAAATATTCAGTTCTAAATGCTTTGTTATCCAGACCCAACTTATGTCGTTATATTGAGATGTAATCACCGTTGTTATTGCTCTTACAGTTACCGAGGCAAATGAACCGAGTTTTGGCGAAAAACAGAGAAATGTCATACCTTTCCATAGGTACATTTGGTAAAAAAACTATGTTCCAGCTCATTTGAGTTGCGTTACAAATAGGCCATGAGGCTTGTCTTTACGCGTGCAGAACGACGGACATTTTGCTCCCGTGGAATTCTGTGAAATTTTGTGATTTTGGTTATGCATGATTTTATAAGCATGGTTGTGACAAACAACTCATGTTCCCCCTTTTCAGTGATGATAGAACTGATTTGCATACATTGACCAAATGTATGTATAAATGTTAGCATGTAGGGGCCAAATTGATTAGTTTTTCTCAGTCGTCTGTAATATAAAGTCAGTCATGCACGTTGAAAGAACTTTTTGCATCACCAATTCATATAGTAGGGGGCAAGGCAAAAATTGCTGATCTACATGTTGTTTCCGCAGTGCTGGAAAATATGCCACATCCTTGCAGCTCCCAAACCATCTCGATTCTCCACTCAGATAATATTCCATATAGTTTTTTCTCATCTTTAATTTATTTGCGCAAGCATCTGTAACTGCTTCCCCTGCCATGCGAGTACTAATGAGCACTCGATGCGATAAGTATGGATCTCGTACTTGTGAATCTTCTTTTTTTCATCGGTTTGTATGAGGTACAGGTTCCCAATAGCCAAGCAACTTCTTCTTCCTTTCCTTCAAAAAGCCCTTCATTCCTTTCTCTCTTTTTTGCGCTATGGTTAAACGAGTCTTTGATTTCGGAAACGTCTTTTTCTTCGCTTTTTCCACATCACATCACAAAAGAAAAGGGCTCAAGTATATCCGTGAGCATGAGTCTTTTTCCTAACACTATCCTTTTCCTTTTTCCTTTGAAAGCGTTGTCTCCCACGTCTTAACACTTCTCCATCTCCCCTTCTTTCCTTGTCTCCCGCGGGGTTTTAGGTATTCAAGTCTCACCCGCCCTCCAAAAGTCAATACTGAAAATCGCCTCTCGCGTGAGCATTATCGGGTCAAAAGGACATGATCGCCGGGACTGCTGTTGAGGTTGCGCCCTCTACAGTGACCGTGGTGCTACCACCGTTCCCGTATCGATGGAGAACGGTGGATGTAAAGTGCGGGAGCGGTAGGTTTGAATGTCCTGTTTTTGACTGGTCGGGTTTGAAAATGGACGAGTTGGTATCGCATTTTCTCCAATGAATGAGGTCATCAAGTTTTACCAAAGAATGGTCATTCGAGGGCTAGAAAAACTTGGGAACGTACCAAGGAAAGCAAAAGGATGGGGATAAAGAGGAGGGATGGGGATATTGAACTGTGAGCACAGCGCGAATGATGAACATGATGAGAAATGAGAACGAGAGTAGGTAAGCCAAAATCTTATGATATCGAGAGCGAAATAATGTGAAATAGGATCTATCAAACTCTTTTTACTGCCGTGCCACCTTGTGATAGTTCATGAATAGGAAGACTTGGGTGTAACCAGGTGGTATCTTTTTACTCGTGATTATACCTCTATATTCGGAGTGCAAATTTTAACGCAAGTTGATTCCAAAACTTGACTTTTGTCTATAAAAATTTTCTTCTGCCTTATACTTCATCCCAAAATAAACGGGTATTAATCGGTAAAAAAAAGTTCAATCTTAACCCTTTGCTGAGGTGCCAACTCAACTTATATATTCACTCTCAAAAGAGGAGAAAAGGAACTATTAAAGGTCTGCACTAATAAAATATGACAAGGAATAGCTTGCGACGTGGCGAGAACGTTCTCTCTGTTACATTGGACAAATATTTTCTTAGTGAGCTAAAAGTGCATTGTTGCAAAAAAATGCAAAGACATGTAAAAACTGCATAGAGGCCATAATAAGAAGTTCGAAATTCAATTTCACTATCAGAAATTGCAAGTATTTTGCGTTATACTTGCATTTACCTAAGGAATAAGATTGAAATACAAATAAAATTAAGAAATATTACTAAGGAAGCCCTAACAAAGTAATCCCTCGGTAAAAAATATAAATCCACACAAAGGCGTAGGTTGCGAAAACAGAAAATTGTAAGTAATCTTAAAAATGATGCATTATATTGATCTCATTAGAAATTCGTGTATCAGTATGGCAAAAAAAGGTTTAAGCAAAATTTTAGTGGTTTAACACATCAGATATATGCAATAACAGATTTATTAAAATTGTTCAAAATACTCCATTTTTAAGGTTATGTGACTCTCAAGAAAAATTTTTTATATGCAAGAAATTGTTTATAAATTCCATGTTAAGGGTTTTATTCGTCTTTCCAACGTCTCAACTTTTTGGTTACTAAAGTTGGTTACTAATTTTGATTTATGCAACTTTGGCAGCTTCAGTAACCTCGTCGTGTTTCACTCAAAGCGTGTTTCACAGAGTTACTGGCGACGTCTCGTGAAAACTTTCCGAGAGCCATGTCTCTTTGTAGCCCAATATTAAAGGTTATTATTCAGTGCATAGTGCCACTCATTACCCGCTATCTCTTTCATATTCAAACTTCAGGCTAAAGAATCTCTCAGTCGGGACATTGATTCGTTGCTGTTTCATCAATTATATGCTAATTAAGTAGTTACTCCAAGAACAACATGATATTTCAAGTCATCTTAACTAATTAGTATTTTATTATTCAATTTTTAGATGAATAAGACATTCTTATTCCTTATTTAATTTAATCATGAAAAATTTTCTAAGGTGAGTTTTGATTTATAGCCACAATTAAAAAATCATAAGTATTAGTTATATTAGAGAATATTAGAGGAAACGTTTACTAAAAATTGATGAAAACATGATCATTGCAGTTTTAGATGATTCTGTGACCGTTTAAATATTTTCCATTTTTTCGGATGAGTCCATTCAAGAGTAAAGCAGGCTTTATTGGCGATTTAAGATTAACCAAATAAATTATCAGGCCAAGAGATTGGCGCTGTTCACATCCTGTCGGAAGTGGACCTTAATTAAGATATGCTAATGAGAATTAATTTGGAAGTGTAAATACTGGAATTTCCATCGCCAGGACTTTCAAAATCATTATAAGAATGTTTGAATGTGAGAATGAGAATGATGAAAGAAGGATTTTATTCTTAACATTGTAAAAATTCACCAATTGCGCATGAAACTCATTATGGCAAGAAGTATTGGTCTTTAATGTAGGGAGAGCATAGTTTAGGCCTTTTTAACTTTTTCAAGTCCTTTAGAGTGAAAAGGGATGATATTGGAATGATTGTCGTCTAAAAATAAATTCAACAGATTCAGACGAGATATCGTGGAAGTTCTTCATAATGTAAGAGAAACAATTGCACTTTTCCACAAATTGCTTTAACGCGTACAACGCGTTTCGGCTCACAGAGCCATCATCAGGTACAAGACAAAGTTATAAGAGAGTACATGACATATATATATCTTTTCAGAGGAGGGGGGGGTAGTGGGAGGAGACTAGAGGAGGAGTGGGAAGGAGGAGGTAGTGGCGGAAGAAAATTGGGAGAAATCAGGAAAAACCAAGGGAGGAAAGGGGGGGGGAACGGACTAACCTTGGTTTCCTCCCCCCTCCCCCTCCCCTATCCTCCCTTGGTTTTTCCTGATTTCTCCCAATTTTCTTCCACCACTACCTCCTTCTTCCCACTCCTCCTCTAGTCTCCTCCCACTACCTCCCTCCTCTGAAAAGATATATATATGTGATGTACTCTCTTACAACTTTGTCTTGTACCTGATTATGGCTCTGTGAGCCGAAACGCGTTGTACGCGTTAAAGCAATTTGTGGAAAAGTGCAATTGTTTCTCTTACATCGTCTAAAAATATCAGATATACGGAGATTGCTGGAGGTTTGGATTCATTAAGGCTTCCACGATTTTTCTCAGTAAATTATGTAGTGGTCAAAAGATGATGACAAAAGCGCTTAAGGGGACCACAATGAAATGAATAGGAATATTTTTTTATTTAGCTGAAAATCACCATACCTTAGATAATTATTGGTAAAAATGTATATTTACAACTTTGAGGCCACTGATCGACGACGACGATTTCAATAGTGAAATTTTTGCAGCTTAGTATATTTTCCTATAGCTTAGCAATCGTTGATCAAACGGTTCCGTACTTTGAGTGCAACACCAAAAAAATAATTATTATAAAGAAACTAATCAAATTTGGGCTCATATTACGGTGCTTATGTTCATTCGATGGATATCTATTGCAGGGGACATTTTGAAGTTATTCAATGTTGTTCCTGAAACTTCTCATCGTTGAGTAGTTTCATCCATTGTTTGCTTCGTGCAGATTTTTTGTATTGTAAGTAAAAATAAATGCTGCACCACAGGCATGATGTGATTAAAACTGAAAAGACTGAAAAGTTTCTATATAAGGATGCTTAGGCAATTGGGGAAATGCCCTCAGAATTGTGAGATGATAACTCTATAGTCACAGTGTGCACCCATAAATATTCTGCATTCTTGCTGCATATATAACCACGTCTCCGGGGCATATAGAAGAGAAATAGCCACTTCACAGTCTCATGACATTTCAGAATTAAATAGATGCACGGAAGTCGTTGATCAGCATGTAATAGTAAATACATTATCCCGACAAGAATGCGAGGAAAAAAGTGGTGGTGTACATTCTTTATTAGTTTATAGGACATTTATTGCAGTAATTCGTGAGCATTGTTAATATTAGTCAGGGAGTTGGATACAAATGGTAGGTTATACATTGTTCCTGGGTATCTCGCTTCCCAAAGGTGATATGCATAAATTGGGAGATTATAAAGAGTCACAATGAATCTTAAGTTGAAAAATAAAATACTGATTTGCTGGATTGAGTTTCAAATAAGACTGAGTTTCATATAACATAAATAGTAAAAAGAATAAATCAGTTATAAAATATAGAAAATTAAACATTTATTCAAAAAATATTCAGCTAGTCAGGATGACAATATTTGCAAAGAGTTACCAAACCACCGATAGGACAGGACAGTTAAGCTTTAGTTGCAAAAATACAACATTATTTTTTTACTACATGTAAAGTTTTTTAAGCGTCCATCTTTGCACAGCATCTTATTTAGTATATAAAATGAGAAATAAAAGGAAAAATCAGAAATGTTTTGTATTTTTTAACTCAGCAATAATGTGTTAAGTGAGCAACTCAGTAATGAGTGGACACGATTACGTTTAGTATTATATTTATCCTGGCAATTGGAGTGGTTTATTTTGCGGTGCTTGCTTGTATAAAATAAGATTTACCCTTTGTTGTTTCGTATAACTAAAAAATTAAAATTCATTTTATTAAATGGTTAACTCTTGTCTGTGTCTTAGTAGCAGGTTTACTACATTCCGGTTAAACTAACCCGATTCCCCATGAGGGTATTCCCTCAGTGTTCCTTATGTCGCATGCCGAACGGTGATTCTGTCCGGTTATTGCAATGAATCGAATCGCTCGTCCATGTTGCCTCTCTAAGGCGGGTGGGGGGGAGATCACATGATGACCGAGTGCCCTTTTGGGAAAGATACCCTCTCTGCTCTGTGCTCTGACTGTGAACATTGGCAGCGGTCGACGATTCCCATCCTGGCGATAGGGGACGCCTGCTCTCCCGGGTGGCCACGTTCGTCCCGGTAACTTTTCCCGGCTAGTGAATTTTCGAGAACATGTATGTGCTCTTGACCTCAGTCGAGGTTCCAGCCCAAGGGGAAATTGCTCGATCGAATTAGCGCCAGTCGTGCATTAAAGCAGTGAACGCAGAGGCCACGTTCCACTGCAGTGCCAGGTTTGATAAATCACAGCGCTGTGTATCACACGACCCTTACGATATTTGATAATCACTAAAACTGAAAACGATGATTCACGCTCAATGCATTTTTATATTTATTATTTTTTATTTAAAGAAAGAAAACCACGTATATCTATACTGCCATTTCATAGTGGCCATGTAAAAATACACAAACTTAACAACAGGTCATGAGCAGAAATTTTGGAAACATAAACAAGAAAAATAGGGGAATAGCTAATTATGAGAAAGATGCGAAAGAGAAAGGCTTTTAAAGGATTTAGATGAAAATGCAAAAGGATCTATGTGAGAAGGGAGGGAATTCAATAGAGGATAGGCGGAAGAAAAGAGAACATTTAGTGATTAAAAGTCTGGGAATCAGCATGTGGAGTAAAGGGTGAGAACGGGTGGGGCGGGATGGAACTTCGAAATTGATTAAGGAGAGCAATTCAGGGCAGTCGATGGTGGAATTTAGAATATTATAAATAAATTTTAAGTTAGCTGTGAATCAATGAGTGGGGAGATTAGGGATGGAGAGATAGGATAGAATAGCCTTTGTGGACATATTACGACACTGTGGTAATCTATTCTTAACTATTTTAGCAAAGAAGTTTTGAAAGAAGAAGAATTGAAAATGGTTTAAAAATTGAAAAATTGCGGTATGAATTTTCTGCTTCAAATATTTCAATGACAACATGAGAGTTGCAATGACTAAAATTAGCTTTCGGAGAAAAGCTAAAACTTTTCCTAGATATTTTAAGATCTATAAATCGCACTTAACCTAATGCCTGTTCCAAAGTTTGGCTTGAAAAAAAAATTATTTCCTAAAATATTTACAAATTTCACCGAAGTTACGCAGAATATTTTATGTAAATCCTCCCCAGCAATCCCCACTTTTCCCTTGCTGAAGTATATTTGCATTCTATATAACATTGGTAATGCGCAATATTTCGGAGAAATGAGCGGAATTTTAAAAATGTAATTCATTAAATATCTATAAATGAGGTGTATTCATTAAAGTGGTTTTCGTAAGGTGACCACTGGATAAACTTCTTGCGCTCAGGCTCACTAAAGTTCTGTTATAATTCATAATTTCCTGAAAATTATCACCTACCCTACAATGTATGTAACTTGAAAATAAAATCAAATGGATGTAGTAGAAAGTGGACCATATAGCCCACATTTTTGCGGAAAAGCCTTACTTTTCTCGATTGGCCATTATTTTGTAAGGGTGTTAAACTTACTCTAAATTCATTCAAATGCCCAGCTCTGATGATTCTTAGTATTTGCTTTAAATTAAAAAATCCATGCCTCAAACAAAAGCTACTCATGTATTACAGAAGTTTGATATTTTTATAATCATGTCGGAGTTTAATTTGGGAAGTGTGGAATTTTTGTTTGAGAGGTAACACTGTTCATGCGCACTTGTTCTCTGGCGAGTGACAAGGCAATGCGCCATGGTTATAGGATTTCTGTTGCAAACACTTTTCTTTGCATAACAATACAATAATTGCAGTAATACGGATTCTTTTTAAATTGATCACGTTTCACATTCTGCCTGAAAAGTGCCACCACTATACGGTATCAGAGGTACAGTATAGTCAGTATAGTGGCTCCAAATCAATCATATTATGGCTATATATTTCATGTGTAGATGAAAATATTGGGTAACATTAGGTATTTTAAAATCTCTCTAGCTGTGTAAAATTCAATTGATTGCGACAAGTGTTACTTGTGAACTTAAACCATTCCTTACCAAGTCAATAAACTCTATTAAGTCTTTCCTCATATGGTAATTACTGCTTCCCTATGTAGTAGATTTATTCTCATTTCATAAAGATGTTATTAGTTCAAGTAGAATCCTCGTTGACAAAGTGGTCTGCGAGGAAACGTCCCTCTTTTTTTACAGGTAAAATTTTATATCTCAAGTATTGACGGTAATTAAACTTTTTGGTAGGGAAATGGGTGTAATACGCTTAATGTATTCGTACTCTGTAGCTGGCAGCCAAGTTTTTACTCATCTTTTCTTTCTGCCATTCCAGGTATGGCTTTCTTTGATTCAACACATTAACACGATACCAAATGTTCTGGGAGATTAAAATTTTACTAACTTGCCAGGTTGACTGCTTAATCCTAGTAAATTCAAAGTTATTGGTTATACCACCAATAGTGTATTGAACATTTGTGGAATATATATCCACTTTTCTCCATGCAATTGTATAATATTCAAATTGAGAGTTATAAAATATTAGTGAACAACAAATATGTCATTTATTGGTTACGCTTGACCATGATACGCTCTTTTAAGAAAGAACCTAAGAGATTATAGTTAAATGAGACCAATTTTGATCATTTCTCTAAAGGACGTCTGACTTACACAAAATCAGAACTGTTTGAGTAATTTTATTATTTTGCAAAATTACAAAACTTACTTTATTAAATGAAGCAATTTTAGGGCTAGAATTTAAATAACCAAAACTTATCCAGTTGAGACAGTTATACTAATATTTACAATGAAGATTCTGTGTTCTTTAATTCCTCTTACTGTGCATCTCCGAATGTAGCGAGAATTATGTGTGTAGAAGAACAGATAATTGAACATCTTCAACTGTTTATCAGTAAATATGTATCACTTATCATAATGATGGAGTTTGGTTACAATCATAAGCTGCATAACCTTCAAATCAAAGAGATTTCAATTAAAAGCCGCTGACTTACAGCGGCAAACCTTTGAATGCCCACACTACATCACCATCCATGCAACAGCCTTGTCACAACCTACTCATGGATTAATGTTAACAGAAAATGTAGCATTTTCTTTTCTTTAAGTTCTGTCTATTACTAAAAATCCAGTTAAATCGTTTACTGCTTCTCTTGTTTATTTTTCACTCGCAGATTATCAAATGAGTTGAAACAATGATACCTTCAAGTAATCCCAAGATTTTATGCGTCTATTTCATTATGTTTTTTCATGGCAATCAACCTGTTGGTACACCGTGAATTAGCATAAATAATGAATAAAAAGATTTCTTTTTGTAAAATACTCTCTCGTAGTGTTTGATAATTCTCATTAGTTTACCGTGGGGTGAATGAGAGAATTTCAGCATTTCATCAAAGGACTCAATCTTACGTAATTTTACTAGTAGACCTTGCTCGTGCTAGCGTTCATCAAAACGTCAAAAAATGAAAATGAAAACAAAACAAAATATTCTAAACATTATAAAGTTGTATCTATTTATTTTCAATGTCATCGGATGTAAGAAAGTCAAACACATAGAACTTTAAGCACTCCCACCAGGCCACTTTTTTCCGTATCCCGCAGCGATATCACAGCCATCTGTCCTAATTGGCAGCATTATGATTTACTTCGGATCCTTGGGAATATCGTTGGGTGAATAAAAAATAAAAAATTGCCATTTCCTAAATCATTTCATTTTTGCTTAAAATGTTGTTCTCTGCCCAATTAATACTATTATTAGCCGTTCGACTATATTTTTTCACATTTCTTGTTCTGGATCAATAACATAAAACGGCTGTCGATCATTCACCACGCTAAAAGTGTAGCGCTAACCTAAAATTTAACCATGTATCAGTAGCATATATGTGGAATTCAATTCAATTATAGAAAAAAATTGAAGTAATCTCCGTTAAGTATACTTCATGGTAAGGAAGTTAAATTATATTAAACTTATATTATATGATTAAGCTGGTAGTTAAAAAAATTGATTCAGCGTTAAATGAGAACACTGACGTCAATAATCAAGTTTGCGCTGCATCATGTGGTTTATTTCATCGTGCGGCTTCGTGGCAAGTCGTTCACCATTCGAATATGGCTCGTCCGACTACGTTACCTCGCTACTTTTATTTCAAAGCTCGGAAACTCCGCACCAGAAAATGCCATCCCAAATTTTTTTCATTCCACTCCCTTTTGTATGCTTGCGACAGAAGGTATCATACCTCAGGAGGAGAGCTTTTTCTTATTTTCACATTTGTGATTTTTTTCTTTTGATGTAATCATTAAAAAAGGAAAAGTCGGTGGCCTGGGATGCTAGCTGGATCGATGGGGGGCCCACTTCCAGCTTTCCTCTCTTCTCGTCTGCATCCCCCTCCTTTTCCTTTTTCTACCCCCCTCCCCCGCCATTGCTACCCCTGTCGACTACCTCCTATTCCCGCACGCTTATACAAACACATTCAACTTCCCCCATCCCACTCATTCTCCACTCATTCCCCATTCCTTCGCTCTCCCACGCCAACTCTACCTTATGACGACTCAAATGATTGCGGTGCGACGATATCCGAATTTGGCTCTTGAGATAAAAACCTCTCTCTCCCTTGTCTCTTCCCGCTCTCCTTATCTTCCTCCGGAACCCAAACTCACCGCAACAGTATTCACCACCTCCGCGGTGCTTGGCATAATTCCGCCGCATTCAAGTGCTTAACCTGGATTTTAGGCGGAGTATCTTCCGATTTTGCGAAGTTGTTTGCCGCGAAAATTAGCATAATTCACCGAACCTTGACACCTAATTTCTATGGAGTAGTATCGTGGTTTCCAAGATAAGAGATGTTTGTGATGCTGTTCGCGACCACGATTCGTGTTGGAGCGGTTAATTTAGGACCAATTAAGCAAGCTGAATTTTAGCTGTGCAAGAGAGGATTATTATTTTACTTTTTGAACATTGTTATCAATAACCCAATTTGTTTTTTGCTTAGAATGATTAGTATGGTGCAATATGATGCAACGTGGTAAGCTCTTAGTATATGATGAGGCTCATTTTCGAGTTCTGAAGTAACGACATTCTTATCGTATGAGTTACATGTACATTGCTCCCTGTGGTACCAACGAAAATTGGTTTATAAGTTTTTGCCCGCGAACTCTTCCACCCCATTAGAAGTGCAAAATATTTTTAGAAAAAGCAGGTAATTAGTTATTCTATTTGCTTCTGAAGAGAAATAGTGAATCAAGGAATGACCCCATAAAAATAGCTAATGTGACTTAGAGTGGAATTTCTGCCTTTTGCAATTTATCTCAAAACCAATCAAACAGCTTCCATCGAGACACAGTGACTCCAGTTCCAGACTCCAGACTCCATTTCTCCCAGCTCTTCTAAAATAAATGATTTGACCATCCAATTGATTTTCCTCTTAACTTTTCCCATTTTAGTGGATATGAATTGAACTGTGAGGTCATCTTTGCAGGTCCCTAGCCTTGTAATGGAAGGTTCAATGTGTGCGTGTTCGAAGAGCGAAAAAACGAAAGGAGCGTAGTGGGTAACGTGGGGAGAGAATGAGAAGAAGAGGGCTAGCTGTGAATATTTCATGCTTTGTGGGCTACTTTACAATGGCCGAGGCCGGTTTGGAATTTGTTGCGTGAGAGAGACGTGTTATAATGTGTCCCTTTCAAGGAGACCCCTCACCGTGGTCACCAAGTATCATTGGCTAATGGCCCCATTTCTGCCAGCCATCTTTCATCCTCGTGGAGTTTCAATTCCAAGCCCTTTGTTCTCAGCCCTGCGACTAAAATTGTACTGTCACAAGAAAAAAATAATCGCATCTTCACTCGCGCACCATAGCAGGTAAGCTAGCACTTCATGAGCAACGGCTTTCATTTTCGGCATGTGCATCTTGTGTTGAATTCTCCTCTCTGCCTACTTACATACCTAAAAAGAATAAAACATACTTTTTCCCTGGTAGATAACTTGGACGGTTCGTAATTTACAGAATCTTTGATAAAACTAGTCCGTATCAGTTGACGCTTTACTTACAATTAGTTTCATAAGAGTAAAGAACCACCTTGGTATAAACACGATCTAAACCGTAAGCCCAGGAGAAAGAGAAAATATCACGGCTAATATAAAAATTATACCAAGTTAGGTAAGAAAAGAACACAAATTGCGGAGAAAGACGTTTACGTCTACCAACGCTCAAAAACAATGAAAATGAACCCGATTTGGGACACTGGGTGGAAAGGTTTAACCAAAAGCATAGATTAAATTCTAACGAAAGCTGCTCGCGTTTCAAAACTGCTACAAGCGAACATACTGTGTTTCACAGCCTTTAGAGGGATTTTAGAGGGAGACTCGGAGGCAAACCTTGCTTGAGAAATTTATAAGAGGAGCCATACAGAGGGATATACGGAATATCAATTTGACGCCACTCTATACCTCCTTGTCCGACGGAAGCCATACAATGAGGGCAATGCATTTCGAAACAGGCAGTTTCAAAAGTTGTTTTTTCCATGTAAAGTTACTTACATTTTAAATACAGATTCTCATCACGACTTCATAATCATCCATGATACACTTCATTATTTCTCCTCCCAAATTCTCATCATCTACACCTTTCCACGGCTGCGGTCGTAGCAGTCACTTCTAGATTCCTATTGGAGCGGCTTGTAGTTCAGTATCCAGATGTTGATCTCAATATGCATATCAGGAAATAATCAAAGAAAATTTCTAAATCAAGAAATTAAAATAAACGAACTAATCAACGCTAAATCCATGCAAATGAACGAAGGGAAGTCCCCTTTTCCTACTTCATATTTTCATTTTCACAAAAAGAGAATAAAAAATTATTTTTTTTCTCGGGTAGGTAAATTTGATGGTTAGTAAGTATCAGAATCTTCTATAAAAATAGTCCACATTGATTCAGCGCAGATTTTTTGTGTAAATTGCTTTAGCTGTCGAGACTTTGGGATGGAAGGAAAACCTTTCTTCTCATTTCCTCCAAATAGGAAGAACTTTAGAAAATGAGAAAAAAATGAGATTTTGGGAGGTAATGCACGGTAATGTTTTTATCGGCATTCTCTCGGTTACGAATAAAATCTCGGTACGAATAAAATATTTCGGGAAAAAGACGTAATATAAGAAGGTTGAAAGGTGATTGGGAGTCCCTAATGGCGAGGTCTACCTCTCAAAATACCCGGAGGGCACGGAGGCCAACTTCTCTAAAAGTTTTTGAAGGGGAGAGTGGTGTTGGTGCAGACGGCGACGGACGCGAAGGGAGCGATGTGAGTGAGAGGTGTAGTGGAATGGTGAGGGAGATGAAGTGATATATGCCTCATTTTGCAAAGGTATTATTTAAGGAAGGTGAGGTATTGAATGATGAAGGTAGGGCGAGAAGTTGATTGCACGCTGAATAAAGGGGGATGACATTATGAAGGGATGGATCTTCGATTCTGTATCTGAAGAATACAGGCTGAGAGAGGTTACACTTCAACCTGTTACACAACAACCTGTCTATGTCCGAGGATACGGTCCAAGGAGCTGGCGAGCGAAAATGGCGAGGTGTTGGTTCATCTACATTTACATACCTCCCTATGAGATACCGCATGGGAGTGTGGCAGGGGGGTTAGGACACCAAGTATGTAGAGATGTAAAAGATTAAGTTTTTGTGGTGATATGGTGACGTGTATTATGTAAGTGTATTGAGTGAAGTTAAGTTTACATTATGGTTACTTACTGTACGTGGAAAGAACACATTTTTGTACCTATCTTTTCGGTAATGTATCTGTCTTATTTTATCGTTTCATTCAGATCTAGAGATGTAGCCTGGCGTCGACATGATATTCTCTGTGTCGCTCTGAAACATACCAGCTCTGAATATCTCAAGCAAACTAAGTCTAGCGCACAGCCCCCGAGTCTCTTGTGGCTCCCAACCTAATCCCTCTAGGAGTTGTGAAAAACTATATGATCGACCGTCGCAGTGTTAACGTTTCCAACAAAGCGCGCAGCTCCCCTTTGTAATTTATTCATTTTTTTGGTTAAATCTTTTGTTCAGGGACCCAAATGCTTGCGGCATACTCGAGGGTTGGTCTTCCTGGAGAGAAGTATCACTTCTTTCTTACTTTCTCATCCGAGGACCTTCCGTTTACGAGGAAATACGTTTGACAAGAACTAGTTTTTATAATGCTGTGCCGAAGGTTTTGTTTGTGTGTTTCACAAGATATGTCTGAAAGGATATGTCTGAATTTAAAGCGATTCCGAGATAAATATTATTATCTTAAGATTATTTTTACTCCACACACAGAACGGAAATGGTGCTTAAGTAATGACCATAGCTTTTATCCGTGGGTTCAGGACCCCTCATCCTCTTACCTAAGGCCGATCTTTTGAGATTAAATGCACATCTAAGGCCCACAGAGAATCGTCCGGTGACTCCTTTTAGCTGTTCATGCGGCTTCTAACTGGTGGCCACCTATCTTGTAGCCTCCTCGGCTGAAATGATTCAGTTCAGTAGTACTCCCAAGATCTATGAAACCTTACTCCGATGTTGGATAATCCCTCCCCATTAATCTCTCATTCACACTAAATTATCTCGCATTTCCGTCAGAACGATTTTATCTCCGTTCCTCATCAAAGGCTAGTAAATGAAATTTTTCTAGCACTGCCATATGAATATATTGACAACAGAATAGGTTGTCGAAGCATTTACAATCTAAATGTTTTGGTATTACTAGGCAGTTCTTCAGTTATTCGTTTTTAATTCTTCCATTCGGTTTATGGAAAATAATTGGCACATTGTGGCTTCAGATGTACAAAAATACATTTTTTGCATCCCAAAAATATTTTTAACATAGAATTAGTTGCAAAAACCTTTACGGGTTGATTTTGTGGTATTAATTGGAATTTCTTCCCCTCTTATTAAATTCTTCCATTCAGTTGCAAGAAAAAAAATGTTGCCAAAGATCATAACCTGATAATATAACCTCAACTATATGTCATTTTCATTATGATATTAATATGGTACAGATATCAGCTTCTTACATATATACACAAAAGAAATTAACTCAAGGGCTATAAACCTAAGATAATAAATGTAATTATTATTATATGTGATAGTTGTAATTTCAGTGTTGCACTGCCATGATTGTACAAAGCCTTCTTTTTAAAATTGAATTATGTCACCATTGATGTTATAATTGAGAAAATGTTGCCGTTTTTTATGAACAAAAAGCAATTCAAAGTGAAAATAATAATTAAAATGATGAATAAACAAATACATGGTTATGATTCCACGCTTTATTTGAAACGACACGACCTAGGTTTCAGCATATCATGCCATCATCAGGGTGATATGATATGATATAAGATGGCATGTTATGCTGAAATCTAAATTGTGTTGCTACAAATAAAGTGTGGAATCATAAACAGGTGTTTTTTTATTCAATATGAAGGAATTCCACCGAGTAACGCGAGAGACAAAGTCTTATATAAATAATATGCTTCCATGGTTCTTTTCATTTAGTCAATTCATTTGAGTTTATGGCATTTTCTGCTTATAATATGTACTTAGCTGGGCATGTAGAAGATATTATAGTCTTCGGTACGTGGAACCGGTGACTTAATAGGGTGATGTTTTAAATGCTTTTTGTGTTACTCGATGATATTGATGGTTTAACATCGAAATCCGTTGACTTGCCACGTTAGAAAACGAGTTTTCTGGTCCAGGGACATTAGACTTTGCACTCGTTTAGCCCTCTGTCTTTCAAGTGGAAGACAGTGTGAAATAGCCTAAGATGCCGTTAAACGCTAAAGCAAAGAACACTAACCGGAGTGCCCGAAGCCTGTATTTTTTGTGCTTTTCATACAGTGATGTATTTACTTTGGTGATATAAAACTAATTTTACGATTATAAACATATTAAATAAACATATAGTAACCAATATATTTGCTCTTGAAAGAAGAATAAACAGTGACTCGCACTCTAAAGTAGGTTGACAGGTCTTTAAAAAATAAGAAACCTCAGGTCGAATAAAATATCACTGCTTGATAACTAACCCAAATATGCACGCACTCAGCAGTAGTTAAGACCACTTATAGAATGGTTTTGTGAAAGTTGATGATTGAGTTGATATGGCGTTTTGAATTGATGTCGCATGAAATCATGTTTCCAGAATATATTTCGTCAATCCATAGAGCGCAAGAGTTTCATGTAGAAACTCAGACGGCTCCCTTCCCTGTATGCATTCCACGGGTATTGTATGTAAACGATAAGGGCGGTTTTCTCAACTTCATATGTAGCCGCATTCAATCCTCTGAAGTTTTCTTTTATATCAGCAGTTAAATAAATTACCAAAGACGCTTCTCAAGACTGAGGTACCTTTAAAATTGTACTTGATAACCTTGCATTTGATGCGGCGAGCGGTCTCCTTGTAACTCGACCTCTAACCTCATTCCCAACTAGTTTATGCACACTGCAACGTTCCATTCTTTGCCAAAGTTGCAGTTCCCGGTAAGTTGTTCAAATATAGGCTCCGTACGCTTGCATTCCATTACGCTATGTAACTTTTCAAATGCAACAAAATTTATGGTGCTCTCATTTATTAGGATAAAAGCTCTTTATTTCTCCATTTCTGAACGAAAACATTGAGTCTTCAATACACACATCATATTTTTTAATTCTATAATTATATACCATGTGAAGGCATCATTTGAACGAAACTCTATCCGAAAAATTATTTTTGCGATGATCAGATTTTATTTATTCCAGTTATGTGCGGATTATCGTTACAAGACTATAATATCATAGCAAGTTACATAAAACTAACAAAGAGCATGAAGTATTTTGTAATTTTTAGCTACCCAACCATTATTCTAAATTAAATCTAAAATACAGATAACTAATATGTCTACTTAACCCTTTCGCGCCGAAGCCTCTCGAAGAGAAATGCATCCCCTGATACGAGGAGCATGAAAATTTTCTGTACTCCTCTATACGGAGCTCTCTCGTGGCGACCAATCGCTCAGGTATGCCTTTCGCCCGATTTGGAACCCCACTCAGCCGGACGCCGCGCCGTGCCCTTCCCCCGGATACCCGCGTCGTTCCCACCCTGCCCTCCCTTCTCAGTGAGATTTCAGTCCCTTCCCTCCGCACCCATTCTCGACCCACCGTCTCATTACCAGACCTTTTCACAGCATGTGATTGTGGTCAACTTAATGCATTCAAGTGTTTTTTTAAACAATCACTTCAAACTTGATAGTATGGATATTAGAAATGTATTCTTCTTCTTTTCGCGATAATTTTACAATATTTATCGAATTTCTAGCGGTAATATTAACGATATTAGAGATTTTATGCGATTTGGCTGTTTGCAGAGGAATAATCGTGGATTTTGGAGATAAAATACACCTCCAGAACAAATCTTTCTTCTTTTAGCCATTTTTTCATTTGTGTGACCATTTTTTCTTCTTTCTCTGACGTACCATCCAATTGCAATGTATATTTGGAGCGGTGTAGTTAACAGTTACTTCAGTGGCCAAATCCTTTGGTTCACCATCAGAAATATCCTCTTCTGAATCAGAATAAAAATCACCATCCTCGTTGTCACTTTTGGTGAGCAACTCCGCTATCGAGTCCTCCGGAAGATACTTTTCTTTCGACATGATTTCAACTGAAAACCGATCGGGTCTGCAACCTAATCACAAAATGCACGGAACGAACACTCTTAGATCAAGAGTAAAGAGAATACAACAAAGGGGAATAAATATTAATGGAGAGGGGCATATGGTTTAGGAAAGAACTCATTTTGAAAGTTTTTCTAAGAATTTGAAAGAGGAATCTAGAAATTAAGCGAAAACTTCCGGGGCCAAATCTAACCATGAGTACCATAGAATGTGAGGAAATAGGAGAAAGGGTAGTGTGTGGTACAGTGCATTGGCTGAAAGGTAAATAATGAGTGGTGGATGAGTAAGGGGAGTTTCTTTCAAATAACGTCATTAAAAATAGGTCTGTTACTGGAGTCCCCCCTAATCGCAAATGAGTTCGTAGTTTTTGTAGAAAATCCTCGGAAGAAGGTATGAGCTATATTTACACTCACTTCAAGTCATCAAAATAAAAACTGTGAAAGAATACATGGGGTGTATCAATTTTTTAAGATGAATTTCCAAAAAGTAGGAGCCAGCTCTAATCGCCTTAAGTTATAAAATTACACCAAGTTATTACAAATCATTTAATCTTTAAGATAAAAGTATGGAGAAAACATAAGGGAAACTTGCGATCCAACGAAAAAAGGACAGCTCCGTTTGTATTAGAGCTAGAATTTTGCTTAAAAGTTGCCACTGCTTAGCAAAATACAAGGAATTCATGGAAATTTTAAACATATTGGAATATTCATCATATATTCATTTACAAAAACCACTACCTAACAAATTAACGACTATCGACAAAAGCTGAGAGAATGATCACTAATGGGCGTATGGATCTAGCAGAATTTCCCAGGAAAACGTCATGCCTCCTGCTGAGTTGGGATGCGAAAGGGTGGGAGAATACCCTTCCCGAATAAATCGGGGCGGCCACTTTTCCACCCCTCGCGACAGCTATAGTGGACGTTCGTTCTTTTGCGTAGGAAAATACCCGTCGACTATAGTGGTCGTCCGTTCGTTTGCGTATGAAAATCTGCGACCACCATAGATGATGCTCGGCGCAGAAGGGTTAAAGTATTATATTCCTTACTTTTCCATTACATCACATTACGCACAGTGTGCACCATAAATTGCCTTCTGATTATAAAAGATTTACTCCACATTCTGTCCAGTATCCAAATCGTTTTCTCCAACCTGTCTTGACATTCGACATCCTCCTCTATGTATGTATCTGGGTGCCTATAATGCATTGGTATCCTGTTAGCTATGGGCAAATTACGAGGAAAAAAATTAAAAAATTATAATACATTTTTGTTTCATTTCAGAATCACCACATTTACGTTCGCTGTGAGGTACCACGGTGTTCAATCAGTTGCAGTGACGCGGACGAACGTGGAAGACGATGCATCAGACGAGATATGACATTAAAATAACGCAGAAGTCTTCGATGGTGTATAACGGTGAGATTATATACATATCGGCTTTTTAAAATTCAGTCTTTCCATAAATTAGATCGTATCTCTACCTGTTGCCACTTCTAGCAAAATTTTCGTATCCTGACTATATTAGTATTCACCCAGTTATCTGGTTTCTTTGATGTGAGCTAATTCAAGCCATAGTTGGGATTAACGATTTAAAAATTTAACGGTTAAAATAAATCGTTAAAAATGTAGTTAACTATTTAATTTAATCGTTAATCTTTATAAAAGTTAACTATTATTTGTTAAAATTTTACATTAACTGATTCAAAACTAACTTCAGTTAATTTTATTCGTTAATTTTGGTGAATGTCAATCTGCTCGTATTTGGTCACGAAGCTTGTCCAACAGACAAAGGGGAAAATAAAACGGTATCTAAGAATGCAATATAGCAGGGTAGTGGAGCAAGAATGCAATGAATAGGCCCAGACGAATACATCCAAACAAAAGCGGGGTTGAGTGGATTGGCCGTCCAAGTTTCGGAACGCACCCTCAGAAGAGAATACACGAGATCACTGAAAGACAATGTCCGCGATGGCACGAATGCCCCCTCGGCGACATTGTGTTTTCCATATCAGAGTGCTGAACATGAGAAATGGGGTCACCAAAAACCCATGGCTGGTAACGAGGGGAAGGGGCTCATTCAAAGTAACGTATCTGTAAAATGCGCCAGTTTATGCACTCGGCGACATCCCAGTGGAGTGACCGTAAAAATTTCGGAACGCACTCCCAGACGAAGAAACACGACACCACATGAAGACATTGTCCTAGAGGGCTCATATAACGTTTTTTGACCCAGCAATCAGAAATATGAGAAGAGGAGGGAATAAACGGAAGAGACTCGACCGAAAATTGAAACAATGCGTTTGAATTGAAGGTCACACTTGTAGAGACAATGTAACTTGTCCAAGGAGGAGGGTTTGGGGAAACATTTGCCTACGAAGGGGGTGGAAGGGTATGAAAATGAAAAGCATAGAATGGAGATCCTAAGAGCTACCACTAACAAAAGTTCACCTCCATCCAACAGTGAGACGAAAAACGAAAGGTTTTCTAAGATGGATGCATTTGTTTCAAAATTTAAGCATCAACCGACTTCTATCAGCCAGGAGTCACTTTCAATCGCAGATACGGAAGCAGTAAGATATTTTAACGAGTGTAGCACTGTTGACGAACTCTCAAGCTATATTAGAAATATCTTCATCAAGTATAATACTGGTGTTCCTTCACCAGGACAATGTGAAAGGATTTTTAGTGCTGCAGGACTTCTTTTTTCGGACAGGAGAGTACGGATGTCAGATACTTATTTTGAAATGAGAATATTATTTAAGTTTAATGACTTTTTAAGGTAAAGTTAAATAAATTATTCTGGAACTTGAATTTTGCATTTATTTTGTGGTAATTGCGAAAAAATATATTTTAAAGGTAAATTTATGATTATTTTTTAAAGTAACTGAAAAAATAACTTTTGACGTAAAAGTTACTTTTTTTAACTTTAACTTTAAGCAATTACTTTTTCAGAAAAGTAAATTTTAACTTTAACTAGTTACTTTTTACCGAGTTAATTTATGATTATTTTATAAGGTAACTGAAAAAATCACTTTTAACGTAAAAGTTACTTTTTTTAACTTTAACTTTAATCAGTTACTTTTTCAGAAAAGTACATTTTAACTTTTACTAGTTACTTTTTACCGAGATTAACTTTAACTTTAATCAGTTAAGTTTTTTTGGTAACTTTCCCAACTCTGATTCCAGCCAAGTGCTTTATAGGCAAACAATATTAAGGCTATAATTTCCCTCTAACTGGCAAAAAATTATAATAGGTACTTCAATTTTTTCCACCATTATCATAAAAATTTGATGAGGTATGTTGTCACACGCAGGGTTACAAAGGTATAAACCAATTGGATGAAATTAGTCATTATAAATCTTTTGAATTGACCAGTAGTCGAGATTAGATCATCGATTATGCGGTTAACGATGAGGCGTGTCAACGTTCTAAGTAGAACCCTAGGCAATTAAGACTAGTAGTGGTTAGACTTGGAGGAGAAACGGATATTTAGTTGAGGCAGGTTGTTTACAGTGATTTTTCCATGTCAAATTTCTTTTAATTCCTGAGTTCTTAAGTACTGGGAAATATTGCACTTAAGCTTGCATGTGAAAACGCAAAATTATTTCATTTTTAATCTAAATTTTCTTTTCTATCTCCAGCACAATTTTTTTCATGTTTTAAATTCCGCATAGCAACCCCACTGTTTACTATTTCATTGAACATATAGTATTTCTCCATCTAATCACGCATATTATGTCTTGAACATTTCAAACGGATAATCTTATTCCCAAGTTCCAGATCTTCCATGATATGCAATAATATTCGCTGTTATTAACGGCAATTTCACCTCATCCTGTCGCATCGCCATTAAACCATGCCGTCGCTGCTATAACGGTAGCCATCATCCGCCCATTAAAATCACATCCCGAAGCCACTACTTCTCACTAATGTTATCAAGTTTCATGCCCATTCCGGTACCCTCATTATGGATCTGCGTTGATAATGCAAAGCTAGCATAAAAACCGTGAGAATCATTAACGGGCCTCAGCAAGGCCGGCTCCTGTTTTATTGAAAGCTTTTCAGGTGAAGAATTTCCAAAATTATGGAATCTGGGTATTTTTGGAAATATTCCAAACAACCCGTTGAATCTAACCACCAATCCCAACAAATGAAACGAGCTAACCCAAGTTTGTTTACTTCTGCGAATTATATTTTCCATTGGACTAGAAAATAAGGGATTTAATTGTTCCATTTTCCTCACTATTAATTTAACCAGGATGTCTGGTGAAAAATGTCCTACAATGTTATAACTGCAATGTATCGCGTATTTGAACTGTGATTTACAGTTAATTTTCGGCAAATGAATGTGTCAAATTTGAATACCCGAATGGAATTTGCTCGTTCTGTGGAAAATGCTTTTCCGAAAAAGTCGTTTTCCGCCATTTTAGTTCCATAATTCTGAGGTATACTAAGCGTATCCGGCGATATTTTGTGGAAATGGAGTACCTATAGATTCCATTATCTCACAGTAAAAGTTGTGACTTTTCACATATTTTTATTCACCGACCACGGTTTCGACATGAGCTTTGTCAGTAAAGATCTTGACAATGACACAGCTTACTATGTCGAAACCTTGGTCGGTAATTACATTAAGTGGAAAGTGAACAACAACTTTTATTGTAAGATCATGGCATCCATTATGCTGATAGTTTTCTCATTATGTTTACATGATAACCATACATGAAGACTTTTTGTAAGGTAGTTCGGTTGCAGGTTACAATTCATGCCTGAATGGGAAGTCGCCCAATTCAATTTTTCCACTCTTTATTGAGGACGATTTTCAATTCCTGAAATAATGTTTTTTCGTATTTTTTATCTTCAAGTTTAATATTTAGCCTTCCATTCCGTAGATCCTCAATTAAATCAATAAAATTACGGCTGGGATTTGATTTCAATGTATTTTAATTTCCTTAAAGAAACTCAATTTATTGCATCTCAGAAAAAGTACTCGTAATTGCTTTAAATATTTAGGAGTCCATTATGGCATCCGGCATTGGAACTATAGTCAACTGTGCTGTGAGCGGAAGAAACACCAAGGTGGCTGCTCTTTAAGTACTTTCCTTCATCGAAGTCAACGTTGCATTTGATGATACACTGTTTGCTCTATTGATGAATTTACTCTCGTAAGTTTTCAATTACTTGATGGCATCTTCACACTTTTTTCTCTGTAATTTCCCGCGGATTCCTTTTTTGTAATTTACCGCTCAATCGCAATTAAGGCCCTCTAGAGAGAGATGATGTTAAGGTATGTAGTGATAACTTACTTTTGAAGTGACATTGTCACATTGCTGTTGAATTACCATATTTATATACGGAGTATAAACCACTGGTTACAATATTTAATTTTCATTTCAAAATCGTTATCTTAAGTCAAAATACTCACATTTTGTTGATACTTACGATTAACCTCTCCCAGAGAAGCCTCATCGATTGAAATGAAAATACGAAGGGCATAAAACTTTTGATCGATAGATATATCTTTTTCTTTACATTATCGGATTACTAAACATTATTTTAATATTTTGATATGTTTGCAGACAGCTTTTTTGATAATGTGTAGAAAGTTCTCATGCTGGTTGAAACTTAATATGACATTAATTGAACCAAGATTTTTAATGAAGAAGATAAAAAATTGTGACTTCCACAATTTTAATTTTATTTGTAACTTCCACAAAATAAATTGTCACAAATTTTTATCTGCTTTATTGTATCGTCCTTCTACCACGTGAAAGCTCTAGGTTTCCATTTTAGATATTTAAAGTTAAATTAAATTTTACATCTGAACTTAACCATGTAATAAGATACCATTCTAGTTTATTTTACTACATCTCATATGAATGTTATTGCTTTTCGGACGGGAGAAAATAACCGTGAAAAAATTAACTCGCCTCAGCTGGAATTTGATATAAGATATTTTTCTGATTTTTTCCACAGTTATTTTTTTTCCACAGTTAAATGCAACCTCCGTGACAATTTTTTTACATTACAAGGCTGATCTTTGTGTGTGGTTCTGAAATTACGTTCATAGAAATGACACATTAACCACAGTTTTCCCAACCTGGCTTCATTTATTTACAGACTTGTAATAATCTAAATTTTAATTTGACAGAAATTTATTAACTTTTTCATTTGTTTACGCGAAAGAGCGGGATAAGTTGTAGAACTGTAAACAGTTATAGAATTCTAGCCGTATTTGTTCCCCGTTCCAATACATATAAGTAAAATACGTTATAAGTTAGGGCTCCTAATTAATCACGATGTCAATTTGTTAATTAATCCGTTTATCACTACCAGTGCTTTTTCCCGATACAGGAAAGACTATAGTAAGTTTTAGAACTTGTTTTAATTTCCACGGCTCTAAAGCAACCCCCAGGGGTAACTATCAAAGTTTTCCTCTCTATCAAGAATTGTGACACTCGAACGCGGCTAGGAGGAGGGAATGCGATTGGAGGCTTGCAGGTATTGGAGAGAAGGGATCAAATGGTAGGGAAAAGAAGTGGAAAGCTCCCTGCTCGAGATTTTGGAGAGGGTGGCAAGATGAATGAACTCCAGTCCCTCCATTGCCCTCTCGTTCCCTGAAACTTTTCCCCACTCGCCAAACCCTTTTCATTCCCCTCTTCAACGCCAGAGTAGTTAGCGAGAGGAACTCAAGCGGCGGCAACCCTCTTAAAAATCTCCTCCCGAACTGACCCGTGGACAAAAGAAGTAGGGATTGGTCCTTTTCTCCCCCTGCCTCCCAATTTCCACCTCCCAGTATCATCCTGTCCCTCCGTCTTTTCTCTCTCCACCAACTGCCTCGTTCTCTTGATCTTTCTTCACTGGAACTAAATGCCCCCTTCCAGTGGATTTCTTTCCTCTTACATTCACGAGAAACACCCTTCCCAACATCATCCCCCAACAAGGTTAGTCCAAAAAAAAATATGAGCAGAAAAAGTTCACCTTCACCCTCTGTTCTGGCCTCTAATTTCTCCCTTTTGTTTAAGATGATCCTCCAATTTTCTTTCTCCTGAGTCCAAGCAGAAAATAGCGTCTTGAGAGAGTTCCTCTTCACCATTCCACCTCAGTCAATGAAAGCCTTTTTACAACTAGTTTTACGTCGGTTTCCTAGGTATTCATTCCAAGCTCAGCACATCATCCATCTGTCAGTCTTTCTTTCTTCCCTTCTAATTTAATTTTGACGCAACTCATTTTTTCTTCTATTTTCCCACAATTTCAAAGAAAGCTGATGTATAAATACGTTCCATAGTAACCGAGAGAATATGTGATTGGTTTATTTTTTGTTCGCTACTGAAATGTCGCCGACTATAGTGTCCCTATGTTAAGCTTGGGAGAAATTTTTGGCCCTCTCGAAAGAAAGGAAGCTCGTGAAGGAACCTGGGTTTAAATAATTGCATTTCTAGGGCTAGTATGCCTATATTTCCTATTTTTTCAATGCCCACTATCGTTATAGATCATTATATTTATGAAATTCAATCATTATTTTCTACCTTAAAAATTTATACTTGTCTTTTGGAAAACTTGGTACCTCTTGACCATTCAAAATAAAAATTCACTTCATCTAAAGGATATGTAGCGTTTTGCGACCTTAAATAATATGAAAATTCGATTACAGGTTATAACCTATACACATAAGGCATCTATTTGAATTTTACCACTGTTCGTCAGAATTTGCAAATGTGTAAGTAGTTACAATGCCAAAAAGAGGATGGCGTCAGTCATTTGTTTAAAGTAATAGATTTTTTCCTTTGGTTAACAGTGAGTAATGGTGGCCCAATTTTTGCTATCATTATTTAGAGCATATAAAGTTTGCTATACACTATATCAATTTTTTCTGGTACCGCAGTATACGTTGACGAGCCAAAATAAAATTAATAATCTACATGTTCTTGAAGAGAAACGAATAGCTTCATTTTAAAAGCTACATGGTAATAGAGAACAGTTTTAAGTAAGTCACAAAATTGAAAGACGGAACTGAACTTAAGAAACAATGTCGAAATGCAATTTGCAGAATGAAACGCATGCCTCAGTGTATTCTTAAATATTTTTTTGTGAAAATAATGCCATCGGTATTTCAAAATCCTGTAACTCCTTTTCATATATCTTACTTTTCACTTAACAAGGGCGCGCGCAGTAAAATTCGCGCACTTTTAGACTCCACCTTGCTTAAGAGACGACTCTCAAAGTGATTGGATTTCGATAAGCACTATTCGGAAATGTTAATTTTAATTTGAGCTTTGCACGAGTTTTCCTAATATTTAATTATAAATAATAATATGTAATTAAATTATAAAGTTTTCCTAATAGCGTAAATGTGTTAGTAAATATTTCAGAAGTTAAAATAAACATCGATTGCAGTAGAACTTAATATATAGTGGTATTGATTTGTTCGTCTATTTTCATTTTTACATCAAAATGGCAACGAAGCAACATAACAAAAAATCAAGTATCATCTAGTACAGGGATGGCCAACCCGCGGCATCTAAATCTAATATGGGGATATATAATTTGATATGCGGCCCGCGGAGTTATGATGCATTTCCAAAGTGGCCCGCAAGATCATTTTGGTTGGCCACCCCTGATCTAGGAGAAAGATTGGGTAATGTAAAAGAGAAGTTTCGTGTTAGAGTAACGGGTGTTTTAATGGAATCAAGGTACATTCATATGTTTAATGTTCTATGTTAAATCGTTACTAAGAGTTTTTCAGTAACTTTTAGTCCAACCTAAATATTAAAAAACTGTTATAGTTGAATTAAGTACCGTCATGCTTTTCCGATTTCATGCTGTAGATCGAGTATTTGCCAAGAATATTGACTCTAGTATATATATGGTATAGATATCACAATGAATAATTACACAAGAATGCGTGAGTATATTTTGTATTTGGAGCCGAGATTCCAGCTGATTACCATTCAGACTTATTAAGGGTTATGGAGGACACCACTGTATTGGCAAAGCAAAACTTATACCTAATATTATTTGCAAATGTTTATCTGCCTCAGTGAGTATAAAATATTCCACTATTGTGTACTCCAAAGAAGTGAGCTGTATAAACCGCTATACATTGAGCACAATCCTCGAGTTAGTCGTTCAAAACTCGAAGAACGGTGATCGTAAAATTTTTACACAACAAATGTACGTATGAGGCTGCATTTTTTGGTCGTTTCACCACGTTTTGTTTTCCGATGACTGATACTATACGTTGAAAAGCTTCTAAATCATCGAAGGATCCCGATTTTCCATCCAGCAACCTACCACTTTTAGCATTGGAGGAAATGCAAACTAAAAACTATGTAATGCGAAGTATGAAGATGTATGCTATAAAATGCCTTATAAAATGTTTTTTTTTAATGGTTCATGGATGGAAATGTACTTGAACTTGAAGGAAAACTAATGGAAATAGACACCCTGTAATTTTCATTTAATTTTTTTTCTTGGGAAATTTACCTTTGCATGAGTTTGCTTGGAGTCGATTCTACCATAACTGCGTCAGCTGCAAACTGAACAAATTTATAAAGCTCTCACAAAATTACTGATTAATCAATGATTAATTGCATTTAAACATTAAATATAATTACAGTGAGATTTAGTCGGATAATATTCGATGAATTGGTTTGTCATAAACCTGTTTTGTCATAAACCTGTAATAATGATTGAAGAGCCTGTCTTTGTTTTCAAAATTGATGTAAGCTCATGAAATACACCGGCCTACGGAGATAAAAAAATTTCACGGTATTTATTGCACTTTGAATTTTAATTGTTTTGGCTATTGACTGTGAATTTTGATATTTTAGTATGCCAGCCCTTGATTGATTTAAATTGATGATTTAAACAAATTTACCTTCCGATAAAAACTTATTCTGTATTGATAAATACTTTGCAAATTTTTAAACTTTATTTTAAACTATATTGACATTTTTAACCCGTAAAACTTAAATGATGAAATCGAATATTGGCATTAAGGTTTCAAATTTGACTCCCTTTTTCAATGGAAAAAATGGTTCTTATACAGCGAGACCATGATTTATAAATACAAGTACTCAAAAAGACTTTACATTCATCGACCAAACGGAAACCCGTTTTGGCCTCAAGCCAGAAACTGTCGATTTCTTATCTTCGGCATCTATTCACTACGGTTTCGGTCACGAGATGGTGAAAAAAATTGTTCCTCCCAAGCCATATATTCTGCCCTCCGAGCAGCTCAATCGACTCACCCGCTGAACGAGTTGTTGCAACTTTGGTCTTTGGCAAGAGAAGGCTTGGCATTGGATTGGGAGAAGAGATCTTGTGAAGTCTTGACTTTGCAAATCCCCCACCGTCCCACGAATCTCCCGTCCTGAAGCTCTCTGCCAAACTTTCGCCGGAGGAGGTGCAAAAAAACTTTCCGTGAACCCAACTCCGCTTCGCACCAACTCTCTTCCACCAGACAAGTCTCTTGAGCCTTTGGTTCTCCCCTGCATCACTGCTTTGCCGCATATTCTCCAGGTTCGTGTCTTTTGACCCTTCAGCTTTTATAACTATACCTCAATGAAACGCCTTTCTTATGGCTTTAAATTGCTTCTCTAAACCAGGAAGTCCTCGTAAAAAACACTGGTAATTTATTTTGGATAGATTATATGGCGAGCACAGGCAGATATAATTTATTTTTAATATAAAAGTTTTTGCCTCTCTCATATTCTTCAGTGTCCTCAATTGTTTCTGCATCCCATATGGTTGAAATTCCTTCCCCATTTCTACAACACCCTATTCCTACTTTCTTTCGTGTTCATGCATACCAAGTGATCGGCGCGAGTGTACTCGTATTTGCATTAAAGATTTCCTTTGAAGAAAAAGTGGGAACGAAAACAGAGGAGTCACGGCGACTAAGAAGCTCTCCATATGAGTAAATTTCCATGCCCGTAACATAGCTGAGTAAGAAAGGCTGTGCATACATAATTTATTCTTGGATAAGAGATGTGAGGGAATACGTCTCCGAAACCGAGGAGTGGACTCATGGTCATGCTTGAAGATTAATCATCGTTAGTTCTCCCAATCTTCGCTAGTTAAGCTAGCCTTTATCCTTTCGCTGCTAGCTTAGGGTCTCGCAAACCGATGGGGTCAGGCCCCTAAGGTTTCGTTCTGAATAGCGCTTATTTCTCATTCATCGTTCTATCGTTCATCGTGTACCTAAGCCCTGATATACGCAGCCACCGGCACCCGTGAATTATTTATAACTCGGCTCCAGTGATGACGCCGACCCTCGGCCGAAGCGTTTGTTTTTCGATACTGAAAGACTCACGCAATCACTCCAACTTTAGCCTTTTGCCCATCGATGAGAGGATACTTCTGGGATATATTTCCATTGTGATAATGAATGTGTTGAGTGAAAATGAAAAAAAAACCTGCGTTTAAAATTAAAAATGAAATTTCTCTAAAATAGGATGCTTAAAAATATATCTTCCTATTGCCTTAACAACTTGCACGCCATCCCTCAGTGCTGTCATCAAAATGCAAAGTTATCAACGCTTATCTCAACGGGATTTTTCCTTTTAGTTTTTAGTTTTCATTTTAGTTTATTTATTTTGATTTTTAAGATGAAATAAACATAATAAAACAAGTTTTCACCTAGCTCAACTTCACCAGTCATCATGTGAAATATTGCCTTACATTAGTTTGTGGATCAAATGCATCCCACTAAAATATTTATGCAGATTTTCTAACCTGAGGAAGTCATCATGACGAATTTTATTTTTTTAAATATCACTTACGCTGAAGGATTATGCTTTTTAGCGGTAATAAATGATGAACATAAGAAAAATGTTTTTCCATAAATAACGTCACCGAATAAAAGAGTTTTAGATCATCGGACCATTTAAATCACCCACATGATAAACTTAAATATTCTATTATGTGAAATTATCATCATATGCAGAGTTTCCATTTCCAACAATAAAACCTACCACTTGTAAAAAAATTACTGAAAGTTTAAATTAACGAAAAACTCAAATTGGTGCCAAAAATCATGCATATTGATATATAACTTATTTACTAGGAGTTCTTATGTCACGACTGCACAATCTTCACATATATTAAAACGTAGCACAATCTTCACATATATTCTGATTACACGTGGAAAGGAATACCCATATTTTTCAGGACTCTAGACGCAGAATAATTAATTTCAGTGTAGCAAGCGTAAAAAAATACATTGAGTTGGTTCACAGTCCGTGAGAACAATTGAATGATGAACTCCATAGCGGGCGCCTTTTGCAATGCATTGTCAATCCCTTATCAAAACGCATTCCAGAGCGCTGACGCTGGAAAATGAGATTTCACATCTGCGGTGCATCGATCGTTAGTAAAAACGTAGGAAAAACGCGGTGTAATAGTTGAAGCGCACGCGTACCTTTTGTCTAACAAACGGTCTTCGTTTTCCTCACTTCCATGTCCCACTAACGTTCTTGTGGAATGATAAATATTTTTCCTTGATTTCTTTCCACTTCCCCTTCTCATCTTCTACCATTTTTCCAGTAGTATTCTGTAACGACTGTGAATACTTTGACGGATCGATAGTTAAGTGAATTATGTAAAATTTAAGGGGGAAGCAGTCGATGTAAAATCGTGCCAAGAGAGTTTCTACTCCACAATCCTAATCCACCGCTCCTCGATCCTTCGACACTGTTATTTCCTGTTTCACCGCTTGCTTTCTTCTCCTCCTCCAGCTCCTTGATAACCTCTGTTGTCCTCTTAACATGATTTCCGGAGATAGGCTGTGTTACAGTCTTCCTCCAAAAACTCAACTGTCGCGATGACAATGCGTCGTCTCATCACTGAATCACCCGTGTCTGCAGTACGATTGGATGACGACGCCTCTTGTAATTCCCAATATCTGAGCGATTATAGAAATAGATAAACAGTAATCCTAGACGCTTTTCTTGAGAATCTTATATGAACTTGCAAAAACTTATTCTTTTCACTCCAATGAGCAAATTTCACTAAGTTATTCCTCACACCATTGAACTGTAAGTTATAATTATTAATTATGAAGGTTTAGTCTTGGATCGTTGCGAAACACTCATTAAAAGGAGCCTTTCACTGCATTATCGGGAAATGATGAAAATAATTCACGTCTGACTATTACGCCAGATTTTTCTTCTTGGTGAACAATAATTTTTTGACACGAATGCGTCAAAACTTCAGCATCTCATTTTTTCATGGAAAACTAGCCATAGAGTTCTTTCTCGTATTTTATAAACCATAACACCCTAAAAATCAAACTTTAAGTTACAAATAAGATATTTGTTATTTGTTTCCTTCTATTGAGGGCGTATTTTCACGAATATATATCCTACCAGATGGCGTCATATGAATGTTAGCGCATAAGTAAATAACTAAATGATTATTATGAGGATCTGGGAGATTTACATATTGATAAGGTCTCGGGAAAAGCACCCTTATTGGCAATTTTCCGCTAAATATAGGATACAAACATAGGATAATAGGATATAAAACATAGGATATAAAAAGTTTTAATGTTTTGAATGGCATTTCAAGATATTATAAGCGTTCCTTTTTTACAAGAATTCCTTTTATCAGGTTCTTCATACACCTGTTATGAGCTCTCCTTGCCCATTAAATCCAATGACTGCATATTTACATCACCATCTTCTAACGCCTTACTATCACTCAGCCTGTCAACGCGAACAAAAAGAATGCGTCCATTTCAATTGTAACGCCCTTCATTCCCCTGGAAAAGCAAGTCAACATATAACATCTCTTATTTTCTTTTTTCTACACATTCTCAGAACGAGGAAATATCATTTTCCAGAAAATATGTAGTCAAAATTATTCCATAGTGACTATTGAACTTTGCCTGAGTGGAATTCGTGGCTTATTCTCTATGCGTATCTGTAATAAAATCGCTTACATTTGTTTTCAATAAATGAGAACTTATTCCAAACTTTTGATGGCCTCTATTTTATGGTTGTGTTGTGATTTATTTCCGGAATGCTTGGAGACCTGGTTCTCAAACATGAACTGAAGTTTAAATTTCCCCGGTCAAGTATAGCATAAAATAAGCATTCATCGCTCATTAAATATATCCAAATTAAGTAAAGCACAGGTGAGCTATTACTTTAGTGAGAACAAATTTATTAAGCCAACCGCGAAGAAGAAATAAATAATTATTTGAATAAATTAGTTCATGGATATTTTTGTCGAGTAAAATAATTAATGAATTACAATGGGAAAAACAGTCATTTTAAATCCGTGCGATAACGTTTCTTAGTTAAAATATTCACCAGAGAAACCTATAAATAAATTAATATATCCCTGACATTTCGTTTACAGTGTCCATTTAATATATATTTCATCTAACCAATGTTATTCCATCAATTTATAGCAGGATTTATGTAATAATTCTCATAGGTTTGAATGATACAACCGTTTTCCGAAAGTTAAATCATTATTTTATGCTATGAAGGGGGCCGTTGAAGTTGTTCTGATGATAGTTGGTCATTTCATTTTCCCATTTCATTTCAAGGTACACCGTATTTTCTGCAGAGAATACGATAGTGAGTATGGTAACCGTATTTTGAGGAGTATTGTTGTCTTTTTTGTGAAATATGTATGTAACTAACTTTGAACATCAAGATGTATCGTTTATGCTTGCCCATATGTCAATGCATTGAGTCTAGAGAAATGCCAAGAAAGACTTTGTCCTCTCTATCTGAATTGAGGGTAATAGACCGTGATTTTTCTGTGCTGACATACAAAGGGCGTCTAGAAAAATTCCAAGACAGATGTTGTCCTTTCTTTCTTAATTGAGGGTAATAGACAGTGATTTTTCTGTCTAGACATTGTCTCTTTGATGTCATCGTTCACGCAGTTCTCCCCATAACTCGTCGCTTCCTATCCTACGTGACTCAAGATTCAATATCCTTCTCCCTAAAGTCACGACGGCGCGCTTTCCCTTGTAAGAAAAAGGCACTCACACGTCAAACCCACTCTTTCATGCCCCAACTCTGGCTCCGCGGCCAAAGGTGTCCGCAAGGATTCCACATTTTAATTTATATACTTCCAAACAAATTATGGGTGACGGCGGACGAGAGAGGGTTGAATGGATGTATTGAGAGAAGGAATAAAAGCGTCGGTTGAATGATCAAGTGAATTCCTTACGCTGTGAGAGAGGGAACGCTCTCATCTCCAGTCTGACTCGGTCCTAAAGGTCTTGGGTGGAGGGGGGATATGGTCCACACTCACCCACCCTTTCTTTAAAATGTCTCGTTCCTACGAAAGGTTGAGATCTTCCTTCCTCCTCATTTCCATCAAACACGTCTCTAACTATCGTGTCTTTCCTTTTTGCCTTGCACTCATTTCGGATGTAGCTGGGAACGTTTCGTTCTCTGCGTCTCCCCCACTCTACTTCCAACGCTTTCACCGTTTCGTACATGTTGGCAAACCCAAATTTGACAAGTATATTCGAACAAAGGTTTGGAGCAGTAAACGACGGTTACTATTGAATCAAAATTGATAGGGATTCTTGTAATACAACCCGGGAATACACTGGTTGATAAGGCGAAGACGCGGTTACCATAAGCCGCAGCTAAGAGGTATATTTTCTCAGATTACCGAAAACTTTACAACAGGTTAGATTATTTTAGACAAAGCAAGATCTGAAAACGTACGTGATACGACGTAAACAGTACTGGCGTAAAGTTTTAAGGGAAACGTGACCCGAAATAATTCATTTTTAAGTATACATTTTTTCAGCTACTGCATTACAGATAAGTTAGCCACGTGAATTTCCTCTGATGATACAGCATTAACATTTACCAGCGAAAACTGTTAAACTTGGGTCCAGGTTTGACCTTCAGCTTTGCTTTAATGGCAAACTAATTTATTAAAAACACGAACTATTTTTTTCCATCCTCTATTTCATGAAATCCCTTTCTACCTAGAAAAACCGAAACCCTGATACATAAAAGGTAATATGGCAGTGATGAGGAGTAATCAATAACAAGAAATTCGATAATCGGTAACGGTTAAATTTGTCCTACTTTTACTTGTAATCATGATTTTTCCCAAACAGGTAATTTACTTGTAATGAACTCCAAAGTCATCGCTACATTAGTGCAATCGTTAGTTTAGGGCAGTTTGTTATTGGCGGGTAATCGGTTCATGATAATATTGATTTCTCTGAGTTTTCAACTACTAAAGATGCCATTTAAAATGTCATATTTCGACTATATGATTTGACTATTGCCCCCTTCAGGGTATTTAAAGCTGAGTTTCCAATTTGAAAATTTTTCTAGACTATGCGCTTCACTGTTTGAACAGCTTTCTACATATTATTGCACTATCCTTTCGCTTTTAATAAAAAAATTGTAAAGCGTGTATTCATTTCGAGAGATATATACGGATCGTTCCTACGCTGCATTCTTACTTTTGTTCGCAGTCAGTTAATTCATCCAGTCTTCCCAAGAAAGATTGCAATTGTTCTTAATGATAACTAGAGGAATCTTAATGGATTTGGTGTTAACCTCGCGAATATGATGGCTGATGAAGTACTTTTGGGTTTCCAGTCGGGTAATGGAGGCCATTGCTGCCAGTGTTGCGAGGGCTTTATCCACTATCATCAATATAGGAATTTTTCTTGGATTTCCCACCAGGTTAAGGATGCCATGTTTTTTTTAACTTTTCAGTGGACGAATCAGGCATCAGACAGGATATGTTAGCTAACATAGAGTCCTTAACCTGTTGCAAATAGTTCAGGCATAATATTTACCCGGAAAGAACCAGACTATAAGTGTAGTTACTTATTTCAAATTTAATTACGTATATGTAACTTTTGCTTATTCAGTACCTTTTCTTCCGACAGGTATTTTTTCTCGTATTGATAATGCCGTTTCAGAAAGCATTTCATGTGCTCAACACCACTAAAGGCCAACCTCATAAAATCCATCCATTCTTAAAACTATATTACTCGATAGCAGTTAGGAGAGCCATTTCGGCTGCAAAGAGGCTATTAAGAAATAAAATGGCCACGCCTCCATCTTCCAATATCCTAACGATCACCGCAACCCCGCCGCGTCTGCTGTTTTATTCCTAACAGCTATGCCTAGGGAGCGCGTGTTTGTGCTGAGAACATTCTTCCACAGATTTAGTGGGTTAATCCTAATACAGACATAAAGCTACTTCAATCCGTCCCACAGCAGGCAATTTGAGTTTTCTGCCAACCAGGGATATTAAAAAAAAATACCAGGGGAAATAGAAGGACGGAAATGGAGCGCCGTAAGTTTAGCTCTCGTGCGACAAATCTGCCGTTTTTGAAGAGTTAGAAAGTAGAAATACCCTAAGCTTGTAATGAGATGGTGGGGATGTCCGGACAAACAAAGACTTGGTTCTTTGCTTCATAAGAGAGCGCAATGAAATCTTTGCTAGTTATCGGATGATTCGTCTCTCCGCCCCAATTATATCTCTGGTTACTATCTCGGATCCTTAGTGCATTAACTACAAAGGTGAAAATATATAGCCGAATAAAGCCGGCTACGGGGCAGGTATTTCACTAAGTGTTTATTCATAAAGCGGTCTAATTTTGTTTACTATCCAGCATAAAATGTATTTTAAGAAAGTAGGGGAAATTTAATACAATATTATAAAGTAGCATATTGCCAGCATGGACGTGGATATGCACGCATAGCAGCATCAGACTCACTCTGCTGAATTTTACCTTCAATAATAAAATATTTGTGTAGTAAAATTAGAGGGAATACATACCAAAAATATGTAGGTTGTGGAATAGGTATGTAGGTTTAGTTTTTCATGTATGTATCAAACTTTTAACAAAGAAATAAATAAGAGTTAATGATGAATAATCTATTTTTAGTTGCCTTGTAATAATCTTCGATTATTAATTACTTTAAGCTTTTTAGTAGCTTTTTATTTCTCAATTTTAGTGACTTATGGGTAGAGGTAGCCTGTATTTGTCATTCAGTTTCTATATTTCTCATCTAATAGTAATTTCTTGTCTTTTGTACTTTTCAGTTTGTAAAAAATGATCTAAAACAAAATACTGCCAAATTATTTGAGATTACGTCCCTTATTTCAAAATTTCATCGGATATTCACGTTTATTAATGCAATAACTCCTCTTTTTCTCCTCGTTACATATTGAGGTTTCAAATTCATCCGGTCTCTGCAAAAATACTACTATGTCTCGTTGTTTTGTAGCACCGGTCAAATAAAATCAAACAAGAGTCCTTCCTTCCTTTCAACATTTAATCCTGGTAAGGGAAGAGTGGTTAGATGAGCTAGTAGATGATGAGTTGAAGGAATGAAGTGGAAAGATGGAGTAGGAGGAATTCCTCGAGGATGCTTCAAAATAAGATCTTTGTACTCCTATGCAGCAAGTGGGAACACTGGTACGTTTCTCGCATTTTTTATTATGGGACTTCTTCATGAAAGAAAATAATTGGTATCAAAATATTCTTTCTGGAAATAGAAATCGGAAAACCAACAATCGTCGCGTCGTATAAAAGGGGACGAGGGTTGTTGACAGCAAACTTCCTAATGAAGTAGGAACATAAGTCCGACACGAGATGAACGAAACTCTTTCTAGTTTCTTCCTCCTGCGGTGCAAGATATTTCACCGGTCCTCCGAGGCTATACATCAACACAATACCATCCACTTGGGCCGAAATTTTCTCGCTCCAAAAACCCTTCGCGTTAAGAAAAAACACGGATCTCGTATCTAAATCTGGTGTCGCCTCAAAGGGAAAATATAGATGATGATATAAAGGAAGAGAGTACTCTCTTAGGCCTTGGGATTGGTTGTCTTTGTTTTTGATCCTCACGCTCAAAGTTAGCCTCTTGAATTCATCCATGAATATCTGCGGTGTCTTCGCCTGTTTGTTTAAATTGAGCGAGGCGAGAAACGCACTCGGAATAGTGTGGTGACTTCTTATTTCCAGCCGGTCGCTTTCTGAGAGCAGAGTGAATGCATAAATTTCTACAGCTAGAGGGACTACTGCGAAACACACTGGAAAGCGCGGAGAGGGCTTATTATTTCTTTTACTTAGAGAGACGTCGAGTTGAGATTTTTCTTCTTTTTTATATTGCAAGGTTACTGGTAGTCGAGGGATGTTAGACAGTACCGCTACCGACAAAGCCTCATACGGTTGGTAAAAAACGAGGCGTTATCCTTGGGCGCCAAGCAAAGGTAATGACTCTCACGTTGTCTGTCCGCCTGCTGTGGATTATAAACTGAGTGCCCGAATAAACTCAAAGAAAATCATGGGGTAACAAACAGGGGCACAAATAAAGCTTTTATTCCACGAGAAAAAATGTAAGCGTAAAGAAATCCCAAGGCTTGAGTGACAAATATTTTCTGGCAAAATTTTACATAACGTTATTTTTCCTTTAAGAATAACTTAATTTTCACCATAATTATAATTTCTCTACTTTTCTTCAATAAATTGGATTGTACAAATATGGAATGAAAAAAGATAGGAATAGAAAAACAAAACTTATGGAAATGTATGGATTGCTTTAAAAAATGTTCGCATTGACCAGAACAATAACTGAATACCTTTGTCCTTCACATGGTAAAAATTTTTGAAAGAAAATCACTGTTAACGCATATTTAATAAAATATTAATTTTTATGCTGATTTCTTCGTGCATCAGCTGAGTTTATAAATGTAATGAATGAAATGTCTTGTGATTCTAACGAATTTCTTTCACAAATTATTTTTAGGGACCAAACCCTAGGCATTTTCCCACAAACTTAACAAACTCAAGATGTATGGGTCAATCATTGCCAAAGAGTTATATCATAAGTAATAGTTCAAAGTGGTATGGAACTTGAGTTCACAGGTACGCATATCAAACAACATAAGAAATCAACATTGATAAGCACAGATCAAGGTAAATCAAGGAAAATGCTCTTGATGATAGATTAATTTCGCTTCACGACTTTATTGGGCTTCAGTCCTGCATAAGTAAAAAAATGCTTCACGCAAGAATTCTTTGGTATCATCTACCTTCTTTGATAATTTGAGACTCTACATTACATAAATAAAACACTCCTCTTTTACAATATCGCCTTTGGCAACTATTGCACGGTTTAAAGTGGTCTTCGTTGTCTTTTTTCTGAATAAACTTATCCAGTAACTCAGCGTCTCACACGACGACTCATATCCCAAGAGCACAATGGGAGAAAAAAGTGGATTATGACTCATCTGCTGAATCCTCTCTGTACCATGCGGAATTGCCAAATTTTGTGCAATAATGGGCAGACTATTTTACTAAGAATGACAGTGCATGAATAAGATTATGGCAGTGTCTGCAATACTATATGCATTACAAAATCGAGTCAATTGCAAAAAGGTTAAATCAGATTTAAGAGAGTAATAATGGGAGAATTAAGCTAAAAAATACGAATTATTCATTTGTTTTTAAAAATTTATTGCTATAAAAAAATAAGTTGCGTTGAGCAACGTCGGCATTAAAAAAGGTAACTGTGGTAGTGTTTATTTCAAACAACCTATTACAACTGAAAGATGTTGTGACAACAACGAGTGGAATTCACAGCGTGTATCAAGGCTCGAGTTTTTGGTGTTCACTGTGCATGCATATTTTACAGATGGTGGGTTTTTGTACATTTTCATCTCTTTTAGTACTGTCACTTCTTGGCGCTAAGAAAGTAGCTGACGATGCAGCGCGGGACATAAATGAGCACTCTTTAGGCATTAAAATACAATCCTTTGTTCTCTAGAGTAATTTTGAGGACGTTTTTTCGTAAAAATGACAAACTCAACAGACGTTTTCATGATTGCTGATTATTTGCCCTGTAAATATTTTCAACTCCTCTAATTCTCCTTTCCAGTAATGGACGACCACGTAATAATCTATTGATCCAATTTATAAGGTTACAATTTTCTGTCCACACTTGTCTTTTAAATATCTGTCGAGAATGATTCCAAAAAAATGTTATTTTTTGGTCATATTGTGTGAATTCATTATTTTTATCGTAATTCTTCTTCTAATTTAACGTTAAAAAAGTTATAACTTAGTGAATTTACTCATTCATATTGTTTTACATTACTTGGACATTTTTTTGATTCATTTCATTTTTTCGCTAACGTCATATGCGTGGATGGGAAACGAGATAAATGATTCAGGACGTTAATGGTGTCTCGTTCTCATGCCTCCCATCCTCAAGTTTGTCGGCGTCGCACGAACCGCCTTTTTCACGTGAAAGGACGGGGATGGAGCGGGCGGGCGAGAGAGGCTCCCCGAGGAGAACACACTGAAAGCATAAACACCCGTCCGCCCTCCGTAAACGCAGACAGCGGACGATGAGAGGGCGGAAACGTTTGCAGGGGAGGAAAGGGGAGGAGAAAAGAGGGTAAGGAGGAAGACTGCGGTTAGGGATAGGCTTTGGGGCCAACTGGGGTTGGAATGTGTTGGTTTGTGCGAAGCGGGGAGAGAGAAAAGGGTTTCAGGAGGCAGGAGAGGGATGGAGATGATCCACCTGGGATTTGCCGCTAACGACATTACGCCGTACAAGGCCACGCGCCGAGGCTCCCCTAAGAATGGAATGCGTTCGTTGGGACCCTATTCTGCGGGGGTGGTAGGGTCGAGTTACGTGGGTAGAGAATGGAAGTTGATAGAGCAGGGGTTAAAATGCTGTTGGAGGGCAACAGGGATCTTTTCCAGTTCCTTGAAAAATCCCGCCATCGCTTCGTGACAATAAACTAGATTCGAGCGTTTCTAATCCAAACCTTAACTTTCAAATCGGATAGCAACAGCAACTTTGATGCCCAAAGAGGAGAACACACAGCCATGCTCTTATTATATTTATGCAAATTAACTATCAAGTTGCGAAGGAAACTAAATGATTTCGCTCTTTCAACTCTTTTTATTTTACGTAACAGATTATGTGAGAGATTTCTTTCTTTTCATGCCTGAATGACATTGATGCTAACCTCTGTCTTAATTTAACAATAAACCTTCGCTATTGGGGTGAGGGGGAGAAAATAAATTTTTCCTTTAGAAATTTATCAATTCTTTTTGGATATATTCTGCTAGTTATCTGCAGTTACTTTTCTTGATAAAGTTCACTTGGTTTTAAATCACTTACCAAGCAAGGGGATTCTTATTTTGAGCATCAACACGCCGATAATAAATTAGTACACTCATAATGAAAGTTAATGATCTGACCCAGGTCCAAATAGCTACATAAACAAGTAGTCTTAAGAGGAGTTAGAGGAAATTTTGTTAGGCAATTATTTGTCAAACTTGATTGTAAGTCAGGGCAAAAAGGAAGCGCAAGGGTAGGTAATTTAAACTGTGGGCCAAGAATGAATGTGAATCAATAACTAAATGAGAGAACATAAACCTTGAAATTAAGGATAAACGGCGAAATATTTTCATTATGAAGTATAACTTTCTTTTACAACCAGAATTCCTTGTCATGTCTACTGAAAGTGTCTTCTCCCTTTTTTATTGAAAGTCGAAGTAAGCATAGATTTGGCAATTATAGAACCTAAGGAAAGGGATACAATTTGTACTACCGTTTTATGCTTAGGCTGATGAGAGAGCTTTTTCGAGGCATTGAGAACAAACAGAGGAACAAAATATGTTGTAAACGTTTCCTTTAAAAAAATAACTTGTCCTGCAAATATTACTTGTCCTACGTTTCATTACAATAAAATATTAATAATATTTCGAGAGGGTATATTTACAGAAAATTGTTTATCGTTGCGTTTGAAATCAGGTTCTGTAAATTTGAATGCTGATTTTTCTGAATAAAAAATTGTTTCATGAAAATCTTGGAATTCGTTAGAAAAATGGGCACTTAGTTTTTCTATGTGATCAATATTGACTTTCTTAGTATTTTATTCAAATTTTGAAAAATATTAATCGAATAGAAATTGTTAGAACTAAGTCAAATGCATCTAATAAAAAGGTCCGGTTGGATTAAATTTAACTTAGGGTATAAAGACGCTTAACTCCTTCTCTGGAGTGAGATTGCACTGAGTTTAGCATTTGAATATAATATTTGAGTGAAGGTGAAAATTGAAAGAATTATTTGGAGCAATGATATGCAAGAAAACATCTTTTCGACCGAAGAGTGATGCCGCAGTGATGAGCAAAAAAGTATGTCAAATGCGAATACAATTGTTCAGTGTATCCATACTTGGATAATAGTTCTCTTCATCTTTTTGAATGAATGCGTCCGTAAAATAGTTTTGTGGTGTGCGAAGGAAACTTTTCTGCAACAATCTGTTGAGTAGACCAAATTTAACGATGGGAATCGGTAAACTCAAAAGAGTTTGGAGATATAGCAGTTACCAAAATATTGTAAGAGAAATCCGAACTGTGACATAAAATATGCTCCACAAATAAGCCTTTTCTTAAAATATAAGTTCAATCTCGGATCGTAGTTTTTTCAATTTGAAGTTCGTGTCCATAGCCATTTGACTCTGTGAAAGACTTGCATTTATCTAACTTGCGTTAAGATCTTCCGGAAAACGTTACGCAGGAAACATTTTAGTTTTCAGGCACTTTCTTAGTGCTACAAGTCCTTGAAGACAATTGTATTACCATTTCATAAATTGTTGTCCAATTAGATAAAAAATTGCGAGAAGAACCCGGAAATCCGCAGGTCGTATAATCACCGCTTAAGCCTTCGTAGCAATTCTGTGTTGATAATCCCTACCCCAATGTTTTATGCAGCGAGACCGATTGTAACAGCTGTCCTCCCACTAATCCAATAGTTCTTCAAAATTTTTCGCAACTGATTGCGCAAGTTCATGTTTAAATTAACCGGGCAGCTTTTGAACCGCTCCGGGAAAGCTTGCTTATTTGACGATAGAAAAAAATGCCTTTCTAAAGGGTAGTCTTTTGAACAGTATCGAGTCCAATTCTTTAATATTCAAAACTAAGCTAGATTTTATACTGTCATGAATGTTGAAATGAATGTGGATCAAAGAATTCTAGGATACGCACAAAATATTCCAGCATGTTCTAACGGAAGAAATTTGATTAATATAAGTTTTTAACCGTAGTTACCGTCGTCAAAAACCATGCTCATATTCCGTGAATGTTGCGTAAATGACGAATTATTTTTTTCTTTTATTTTCGAATATTCCGTAAATGCTGAAAAGGTGTTTGAATCACCTTACTAAGTTACAATAGACTAATTAGGTCTACAGCACTGGTGAGCAAAATTGCGGAATACTTCATTCTTGTGATTATTTGTTGAGCTTATTTCCCTTTCAAAGACATTTCAAACTGAAGGGTAAAACTATCAATTTAGATCAAATAATTTATGAGTAGAAAAAGTTTTTCCACGACTGAAGCATGAGTGGCGAAAAATAGTTTTCAATGTGCATATTGCTTGATCAGATGCTGGGAGTTATCGTAGAGGATGGACGAGTGAAAAAGTTGAACGGTCAGTGTTCAGTGAAAAGGCCTGCATCATTCCCAGGCATGAAGATTCTTGGGAATTACGCAGTTCACTGAATACACTTAGGGTTCTCGAATGAAAAAATAGGCTATTGTCCAGCAATGCGAGATGATACGAGTTAAGCTTGACCTTGAGCTTGAATGTTCTTTGAATAACTGGTTAAAGTATTATTTATGTTTCAAGTAGAACAATAAAGCTATTGATGGCAGTAAAATGTTCATCATTAAGGCTTCATCTACGTATCTGGAGCAGCCGTAAATATGCAAATTTAGTCGAAAAATAAATTGTCCAAAAGTGCAATTACTTATTAAATTATAGCGACCTGAGGGCTCTGAATGACTACGATAGTATCAAAGTCGCCAGTTGACTAGATTTGCTGATAAACTTACGACCCTCACTACATGGTGAACAGAGGGCTGAAGATATACCTTGGGTATATAGAATTAGAGCATTAGACAAGATTTTCTGAACTTTTTTACCCCGTACTTTTATTTTCACAATTATGGACTATTAATAAATTTTGAATGTGAATAATATTGGTTTTTCTCTCGTGTGACTTTGAGGTACTGTTTGTCGTTGATAAATAATAAATATGCTATTTAACTAAGTTATTAAATGTGTTAATATATAGTTATTTACTTATTTTTATGAAAGAATTTTTCTGGATTTGTTTTGTTGATGAAATAACTGGTTTACGGAACAAAATGTGTCTAAAAGAAACGTCAATAACTCCACCATCAGCATCGCAGCATCGTAGTTAATTTCTGGGCTATCGGAATTCCACGCTCGGCTATGTAAAATATTTCTCATTTGTATTTATAAGTGTGAGCTTATGTTAGATGAATGATTGGGTGAAATAAAGCGTTTATATTTAATGTAATCAATGCATTTGATGGATAATTACTGCAAGGCACGGTTACAAATTTTTATGAGAAATCATTATGGAAATATTTTTTCTAGATTTAACTAACACGTGATATTACCTATGAGTAAAGTTTAGTTGATTTTTCCTGTGAGAAGGAATTACGTGATATCAATGCAATTTTAATTATGTGCCTTTAACTTTCACATAGTTTGGTATGTATTACCTTCATTGGGCTCCTACTTGTTGAGGGAGGTCGATGAGTGATGCGTTACGAGATAGGGTCTTCCCATTCCGAAGGCTAGGATTTGAAGCTCGTTGATCGCTGAGGCTTTTTCAGAGAATATCCTATCCCTATTTGAGTTTCGTGTGGAGAATACTTCAATGAAAGCACTCTGTCCGTAAAATGAGGCGATATAATTACCCTCTGAGAGTAAGGGTTAGTTTCACTATGCAAAATTTGCATCCACTTACAAAATATTTTAAAAATGACCCTCACACACTTGGCTACATTAGCATGAACTGTTAGTAACCATCCTCCAAATGACTTAAATTCTGATTAATTAGTTTCCTTTCACAACCACGTTTTAACTACTCCGATGAGATGGAAAGATCAAGGTTAAATTGCGATCATTCTCTTGAGAAAGGCGTAGAAAGTTTGCATTCATGATGTCGATATCATAATATGTGTCATTCAACGTCTTATGAACTCTTTTTGTGGTTGTCTTGGGTCTTGGAGGCATTTGTTGAAGAAAAGAAAACTCGATTCATTTTCATTATGAATATTATACTGGCCAAAGGAATTGAAAATTTAAACCACAAAGGAAAGAGAACAAAAAATTACAAGAAAATTTTATTCAAGGGTCATGTATCCGACCCGGATGGTCTTGAATAGCAATAAACACCTGTTAGTAGGTACTCGGAGGTTCTCCCAGTTTGTAATTCACGCGATATTCATTTTCACCTCGATAGCATAGTTAAACGAGAAATATATTCTTATTATCACTGGTGAATAAGAGTAGTATTATTCAAGAACGTTGTTCATGGCTATCAAAGGAAAATTTGACAATGCACATTTTGACCCTCTAGATTCCAATGAGTCAGGAGTTCCACATTCCATACATTGCGACTACAGGGCTTCATTTACGCTTCCAATGCGTAATTGAATTCAAAAAAGTAATCTTAAAAAGACTAATTCGTCACTATATCGCGCGTGACAGTGCTATACACCATCTTCTTTGCGCGAACATTCGCTTAACTTTTTTGCATTAGGATAGACCCGATTTTGAAGAAGCGTCTCGTGTTATTTATCCAAGAGAGGAATTTTTTCCCTGAGTTAGTTGATTAGCTCTAGAAGAATAAATTTTGAAGTTTAAAAAAAGACATTGTTTTTCCTGCAATTAGTGCTAGTCCTTTAATTACTCATGTGCCGTAACACGAACTGAGAATATGTAGAAGAAAAATATTTTAGTTTTACGTTTCATGTGATCTGTTAAAGAGAGATTGTTGCGATTATATTTTCACATCTTAAGATAAAAACTCAGTCAAACTATCATACTTATCTTTAAATTAATTGTTGAAATGCCTTTTCATAAGTTTGGCCAAGTGAAAGGTAAAAATTGTAAACCATTATCTCCTAATGATAGCATATTTGTCCATTATAACTAGCTGTTATCAGAGCATTTTATCGTATTCTACTGCTAAATTTAGAAAAAATCTCAAAATGTATTTGGTTCATTACTTTAATCGTGCTAAATCACTATGTAATTGTTAGAAGTAAAACAAAACAGCATCAAATCCTCCTTGCGTTGGCTTATTTGTGATTCGTGGATATAAATAGAAAATGGAAAGAGTAGTTCGCAGAAAAACAGAGTTCATCAGATTACTCCCGAACCTGAAATAATTTGACCTATTTATAACATGCCGCATTTTTCATTTTGCCAAACGTAGTGCAATTTTTTAGAAAGAAGGCCTTAGTTACGATTTGCGATCAGTAACCATTTGTTTGCTTATCAATCCTCTCGCAAAAGAAAACTTCATAAAAATGGAGCGATAGTTTACTGCGCTTAATTTGACCACCGTGATATTTTTCTGATCATCAAAGCTAGCTGGAAGAAGTTTGCAAAAATATTCCCTGCCAGTTACAATATGGTAGGGCTATTTTTCGATGCTATCCTATATCGAATACTTATATTAGTTTAAATTCTTGACAGCAAAAACATATTATCTTGTTCGGCTGAAAATAATTTTATTATGGTAAGAACTAATTAGGCAAGAGCGCTCACAATTCTTAATCACAAACACTAAACCATCCGTTCAGATTTAATAACCATCAACATTCTAAAATCGGAATTGAGAATTAAGTGTTGGCACAAGAGCTAAGAGACACTACCTTATCGTTCAGGTCAGTGATAATTTAATCTGCCTCTTTCATATATCGACATGAATTAATTTGATTTTTTTCGTTATGGAAATACAAAAAATAATGCTCCTCGTATGACTCGGGGGAATACTCGTGGAATATAATCATCGAGCAATGGAGCTGAGCGGTGAACAACAGATCTTATAAAGGGAAACACTCGCGTCCGAATTGAGTGATCGACGGATGATGAAAAGGTGACCTTTAAAACATTACACCATTTTACTGAGAAGCATCAGCGTAGATAAAATGAGTGAATACGGAGATAAACACAGGCCTAATGCTAATGTGGGCTTGTTTTGTACATTCAGGAGTTGGTTGAAAACCATTTCCCCCAGTTTAAACCGCACTTGCATCAAAGTTGAACGATCTCAAGAATATCACGAGACATATTTTTAAGCCGTAATATTTTATAGTCCGAATACAGTGAATGTTGATCATATAGTGTAGGTCACGGAGGGACGACTTAGAAAATTAATTAATTTTAATTGATCCGTTGGTGTGTGTGTGTGTGATTCTGCATCACTCGAAAGCACATTGCACACAATCCTTGGGATCCTTGAATTATTTTTCAATTTTCTTATAAATCTTTGCTCTCTTTCCTTTGCGGTTATTCTATAGCTTGCTGAAATAGTCAACTGAAGACGTCATAGAAACTCATAGTCACATTCTTGTGAATCCTTACCTCCGAATGTCGCGAACATCATCCCAACGAGGAGAGGAAGGCACGCCGCGCGGAGGCTGCCACCCTCTGCCTTGATCGACGAAGTCATCACATCCCGGCCTCTCCCCTTTTTCTTTCCCGCTCCACGTCTCCATCCGACACCGGCGACGATCCACATGATCCTGGCGGAGTCAACGCTCACTCTCCACCCGGCGTATTCCACACTAAACAAACAACTCCACAGATTCCTCCTCCAACAAAAAGTTTCCTTTTCCCTTTTACAGCCTCTTCATTCCTTCTACTTCCTTTAACTTCTCCTCCACTCTTTTCCAAGAAGAAAAAATTCGGCGAAGCACTGAAGTTTCTTCCCCACCCACTAAATCCACTTCTCCTCTTTTTTACTCTCTGACTTTATCGTACGCGTGGGAAGGCAGAGAAAGAACAAATATCAGTGACACTGTTGGTTAAACATGGGATAAAAACTATATCGTTAATTTCCTATTTCTGATCTCCTTCTTTCCCCTTCTCGACCAATATATTTCCTTCAAATACGTCCGAGGTGTATCAGCACAAGATGTTCAATCCATCTAACGGTGAATTTGATGCTTTTGGCACGGGGTCCCCCATCCGCCGCTTCCACAAGCCGTCCTCAGGCGGACGACGGCTGGGTACAACTGCATCCAAGTGGCCGCGTCGGACGAAGACTGCGCGAGACACTGGAGATAGATGCGCTTCTCTCCCCCCTTAGTTGTCTCTGACTCCGTGGAGGGCGCCGTGGTGAATGTGGAGCTCTGGGGTCACGCTGATGCTGCGAAGGGGAGGGAAGAGAGGGGAGGGTTTTGGGGATGAAGGGGAAGTGAGGGGAGTGGAGAAGTGGGGAGACCAGAAAGAGATCGAAGCGGTAAGGTGTGGGATTTGGTCCGAAGTACGAAGTCGGGAAGGAGGGTTTGGTGCAAGAATCGCTTCGGAAGTGCGGAGTTGCTCTCTCGATTTGTCTTATAATCTTCGCTCTTCCTCACACGCTTTGAATTCTGTCCGGAATGCCAAGATATCGTGCCGCGTCCTGGAGAAGTAGACGAGATTCTTTCCAATCGCTGTACCTATACTAACTCAGAGATAATTTTAGCTCCTAAATAGTTTCCTTAGTATTTTATTCACTTCTCAACTCTTCGTTTAATTCCATCCGTCAGGTCTTTTCTGGGCATGATTGTCTTTTTTGCCGAAGTTTGACGATATATTTGATTGTGAGCAAAATACCAAATGGGATCCCAGTTCAAGTAGCTTTTGTCTTGATATGCACTTTATCGAGTTGTATTCTCTTGCACTATCTCTCTTATCTTCTTGACCTTATAACCGTCTTATAATCTTCAAGATTCATCAACAATCATCTCATTGCCAGTCTTTATTTGCTACCCAAGATTCAAGCATACAGCTTGTTTCTTTACACAGATTTTAATCAGCGGAAAATGAATAAAATCTGTTGTGCCGCCTGAATAAAATCTGTGGAAAGCAACAAGCAGCATTCTTTAAGTATGAATTAGATGAACTTCCTGGAAGTGAAAATTTAAAGCCTGAAACTATAGTGTATTCTATATTTGCTTCGTTATCATTTTACTAATATCTGCCAATGCTTTATCCGGAATTTATTGAGATAACGTTAGAGACTATAGCTTGGTAAAGTACGTAGAATGACAAAAACTACTTGAGCTGGGATCCAATTTGGTATTTTGTTCGCAATCAAATATTCGAAAATGTCAGCGATAATTCAAACCTTGAGCAGGTCTATGCCGCTGTGTTCATTTTGCCTTTTGACATTATAGACTTTACTGCATTGAAGAATATTTTTAGATAAAGTATGACAAGATAATGAAAAAAGGAGCTTTCACGTCAACTTAAATAATTATTTCTCACTTAGGTTGAAAAATTATGTAATATTTTTTTGTAGCTAAAATTCATGTCCATATAACAATTACTGAAACGTATTTGCTCAAAAAATGCTTTCTGTGCATTTCCTGATTAAGTCAGCTGGTACTGAATAAAATATGTGAAAACTACAATTTGTATTATTTAAGTATGAATACTGTTAACTTACGTGAAGTGATAAAAATGATCTTTTTACCGGGAAATATCCTTTTGTAGTATAATTTCCGGTAGAAAAAGTCACTACAGCAGTGAGACCACTTTATTGTATTATAAATTTTAAGAAAACTTGAGAATGGACACACTGTCGCTTATGGAAAGGTATTATTCAGTAATTTAAAGAAACCTATACAGTTCGAGATGCTTCATTTTTAACTTAATCAAACTTACTGTCTGCCAATGCAATGACGAGTAAATTAGAAATGTTATTCACACCTACTCACTGCTGATAACCTTTGAGTACCATGCGTTTAAATATTTATTATACTCCGAGTTCCTTTCTAGCTGGACCTCCCTCATTATCAATGCTCGAGAGGTCAATATTTCCGTTGGTCCATTTCGCAACTTTGCCTTTGCCTCTGCTTCCAGCCCCAAATCTGAGGGTTCCATTAATGACATCCGTGTGTGCGACGTCCCAAAGCGAAAACAGCTTTTTCCGATAACCCGTCTTTTAATCCATCTTTTAATCATCTATGTAATTAACCAATTTCCCATTTTCTGGGAGAGCCATTGCGGGTGAATGGCTATATATGTTATAAATTCAGTTATGTTGGACACGGTGTATCATTGCATACCTAATACCTTGTCATGCGGCTCATAAAAATTACTACTACACAACTACACTGCCTACGGATATTTATAGATTTCATTGTAATAGAAAAAAGCTTTTTTAGTTCTGTACTAGTTGATTTAGCGGTGATTTCGAGACCCCAAGGTTCCATTTGACTTTTCAGTAACGAAACTTGAATCATGATCACTTTGATGAACTCACATGATTAAAAGAAATTTTTAAACCCTAATTTCATTCATTTAACTCGCTTTTTCACCTTTCAACGAACGGAGAGTCTTGTTTTTAAGTGACAATTTCAGCCCTTGAGAGTTGATGTAAACCAATCATATATGTTATCAATATATTACTGTTAGATCCTTGTTCACAAATGGCCGTTATTGAAAGTCAACTAGTTTCTTTTGAGGTATAAAAGTGAACGTGTGCCCCAACCAAACGCAGAAACGGACAAAAACAGTTTCAATGACTGTATTTTTTAGCCTGAGAAATTTTCCCTCATTCCCATTTCTTTTTACGCCCTAAATCAGCTGTTTACGATAAGGGCTCGACACGGGAATCAAGGTCTGGAAGAGCCATGGTTATTTACGAGCCTGGGGTGTCGTCCAGAAAGGTCATCAGGAGGAAAGTTTCCACGATATTTCGAAACGGACGCACTCGCCCCTATAAATCCTGCTCTTGAGGAGCCTATCTCTACTCCTGTGCCACCCTCCGTTTCCCGGTGGCTGGCGGCCACTGATTGGTGGATTTCTGTTCGAGATATCATTGATTTCCGGCAACCTCTAGCCTTTTACCTCTTCTTCTCCCTTAGCCACAACCCTTGAGGTTCTCTTGACGGCGGTGGTCAGTCGCATGGACGACAGGCAAAGATCAAAGGATTTGGATGCCACTCGGCCGATTAATAAGTCTCGTTAGCTTGGGAACAAATGTGGTCAAAAAGGAAATTGGGAGTCATAAATTGGAGTAGAAATTTTGCAAAAGCTTTTGAGCATCTGTAAATCATCCACAGTATTCGCTTGTACCAAGAGATGTAGAGACGGTCAGGAGATAAACTGGTGGTCTAACGAAAAGGAGAAAAGATTTGTCGGAACAAAAGAATGGTGAGACATATGAAATGAAAAAGTATTGAAAGATAAGGAAGTATTGGTTAGAGGCTGCACTTTTATACACCTATGACGGAGATAGAGCTTATACTCAGGAGCTCACTTAGATCTAAAGATTACTACTACAGGATAGCATGACAGAATTAAATGGGTAACTGGGGACTCGTAAAAGTTGCAAATATTTCGGCACTCATAATACTGTCTTAACATTATTTTTTTATATTTTTTTATCTTATCATTACCGTTTTATACAAACGAATATTTGGTTACCATTTACAGATACTAATATTTTCATCGTCATTCGTCGTTCAATTAATTTCTAATTAATAAAATACCAATTCCGTAACTTTCTGGTATCTTTTCCTATTTACTTTCCTCTTTATATGGTGCATAAACTTATTCCTGGGTCTTTTTCTGAGTAATTTTCCTTCTGCTACCGTCTATTTTTATATGTTTGCGCCGCTATAAATAATTTCTCCGTTGTACTATTATACAAGAAAAATTAGTCAGCAAAGCAAATAATTACTCTAAACCAGGGGTCTCCAAACTACGGTCCGCGGGCCAGATGCGGACCCCGAGGCCCTCTCATCCGGCCCTTGGAGACCTTTTCATCTACGAAAAAAAATTACAAAAATTTACTTGCATCCTGCCAAGATCAGCCGCCACATTCGTGGACGTTACGTTTTTACCGAATTAAAATAGGTGCGCGCAGTAGTGCGTTATGTTTTCCAACCGATCACTACATTGTAAAACCGTTTTTTGCTGCTTACTTTTTCTACTTCTATTCACAACATAGGGGTAGCATTAAAGCTCTCTCCAGCGGGGAGAATTGAAGCCGAATTTTGCGCATTTGGCCATGTTGTGATTATGAAAACATTGGGTCATCCTATTGAAATCTGGCGACTTTTGTGGCTTTGTTGTGGCTCAGTTGTGGATGTATCGAGTCCATCGAGGATTTTAGCAAATTAAACGTGCTTGTGGCTGCCTCCAAAATCAACACAAGTGCCGTAGTCTCGCGTTTTATAGCGTAAATTGGGGAAATAAGGAGAGTGCCGCGAGCGGCCATCTGTGCGTGAAAAATGACATCGTGTTCTGCATTTGGCTGCCAAAACAGAATAAATAAGGCATCTAAACAGCTACCTACTAATATTATTGTCTTTCCCAAAGTTCCTTGGTGTTGAACGTATTTATCCTCTGCATCAGTTGACTGCGTTCGATTTTATGCATACTTTTAGCTTTGGTCTTGTAGGGATGAGCCTCATGAGGGATTGACCGCCTCTAATTTTCCATTATGAGTTCGTTAACATTAATGATTATTGGTGCATTTTAATGAATGTTTATCACTGAAAAATGTGAGCTAATAAAAAAATGTTGGCCTTTTGCCGTAGAGCTCTTTTCGCAAGGAGTACACTACATATGTAGTACAAACATATGTTTTGGGCAGCTTTTGCATTTCATTATTACATTTATCATCTGTAATCCACAGGTCTGAACAGTTATTTGTGATGAAATATGATACAATGTGATGGCTGACTGGTTGCCATCCGTGTCTTTGGTCTCTTTTCGTCAGGCCATGCTCACAATTAGTATTGGAGAAGACGAAATTGTATGCATTTGCGATATCCATTATTGCGTACATATGTATTTTATTGAGGACCATTGAATAAAAATAAAACACATTTGCTCTCAGAAAATTCTATGACGGCGCTTGAAAATACTTGGGATGCGTAATGGACACGGTCAGTGACTTTTATTCGACATCGTAGGAGACGATATTTAAGGTATTCCTGACATACGTCATTACGTCCATTTGTGATTAACGGAGACAAATATAAGCTTTGAAACTGTCATTTATACCCAGGAGTTACTCCAACGACACTTGTACGTAGTATTCATGGGAAATGGAAGGTTTTCTGTAAGTATTAGGTTTCCAATGGCATCGTAGCAGACGATGTTGTAGGCATATGTTATTTTCTCTAGTGCTACGAACTGTCGTGAATTGAAGAATCCAATTAAGCATTATTTTAAGGTTCAAAGGTTAATATTTATTTATAAATACATTTCACGTGTTATATTAGCTCCTGAGTTCCGTATACGATTGTAATTCCACCGATAAAATACATAGAGTTAAAAGGAAGAAGGCAATGTTTTCATAGTCAGAACATGGCCAATGCGCAAGGCTGGTGGCTTCATTTATCTCACGTAAGGTTACCCCTGTGGTTCGCAGTCAATGATATGATATAACGCCTTATAGTGGCAGAGTTTTTAAATGGTTTTCTGCTTGTTCAAGACGATTATTTTGATCACAGTTTTCCAGTTGCGGTTGACTGCTACGATGAGGAGGTGTTGGTTTCAGTTAGCGTCTAATTGCGAAACATGTTGCACTCTCTTTTATAAAGTGATGATTTCCTTCACGAAATTACTTACCAGTGTGTATAAAGTATTGGGAATTTCGTTAGTTTTACAAGAATTTTCCGAATATTCTGAAGAGGAAACATAAAAAGCAACAATCTCTCTACGATAAGTGGATATATTTGCAGACTATATTCAGGTAAGTTTAACTTAAGAAGTCATAAGAACTTTAAAAATTGTTTCGGGTCATTGCAGCTATAATTGCGACGAAATTAGTTCGCATAATCAGGTTTTTGAGCGATATTGTGTGCAAGATACTTTCAGTTTCACTTTTTATTCATGTTGAAGTCACTTTATTTTAGTGCCCAACGATGGCCGAGAAGAGGAAAAGAAAAATAAACGATGAGTGTCGGCAATTTCAAGAAGAATGGAGTTTGAAATACTTCTTCATCAAATCCGGCGTGAAAGCATTGTGTGTGATTTGCAACAAAACCGTGACTGTGATGAAATAATACAACCTGTGCCGTCATCATCGAAGCAAACATCAGGAGAAATATGAGCTGTTGGAGGGTAAAGTCCGTGTCGAAAAATTTTCTAAAATACAAAATCAAATCACATCTCAGAGGACACTGTTCAGTAAATCCTCTAATAAAAATGAATACTTAACTAAGGCCAGTTATAAAGTTGCCTACGTCGTAGCTAAAAGTGGCAAACCGTTTACTGATGGTGAAGTAGTGAAGGAATTTTTATTGGAGGTGGCTGAGGAACTTTGCCGAGAAAACTCGAAACTATTTTAACATGTAGCTTTGGGTGCAAATATCATTGCCCGCCGTGTTGCAGGTATGGGTAAAAACATTTTGACTCAAATAACGAAAAATGCAAGCAATTTTTGCTATTTTTCAATTGCAATGGATGAATCACTGGAGAACTGTTCTACCTCTCAACTTCTTGTGTTCATTAGAGGTGTGGATAAATATATGAACATAATACTAGAGCTGGCTTCTCTACATAGAATGTATGGCACTGTTCAAAGAGGGGATATATTCAATGGATTGATATAAACATTTGCTGATTATAACTTAGACTGGACAAACCTCAGTTGCCTGACTGTTTATGGAGGAAAGAACATGATTGGCATAAAGAAAGGCCTGGTTGGACAAGTGAAGCAGATGTGTAATGAGAAAAACATTCCACAACCAATGTTCCTGCACTGTATTATTCACCAACAAGCTATGTGTGCTAAATATGTGGACATTAGCAGTGTACTGAATCCTGTGGTGAAGATGGTGAATTTTATAAGATCACATGGGCTCAACCATAGACAGTTCAGAGACATGTTAAAATTTACAAACACAGAATCGCAATATTTACCATATTACATAGCAGTAAGATGGCGAATTTGTGAGAAAGTTCTGAACGGAGTATTTGAATTAAGAAAGGAATTAAGAAAGGTGACTTCTTGGAAAGTTTTTGGAATAAGTACAGGCCAACACCTTGACGCACTTTCAGCAGTGCAAGGTCTTCATGGCTGAAGCAAAAGCTGAGTTCCCCTAGTCATTTGCATGCGAGATCATGGAAGACCTCCAGCTACAGTTTTAGGAACGGTTTTCTGACTTTCAAAGGCAGAAGAAGTGAGACTGTTTCAAAACCCATTTGAAGCAGATGTGGCCAGTTGCTCAGATGACCTGCAGCTTGAGGTCATTGAGTTGGAAGCAAATGACTTCCTTAGGAACATGTTCAAAAAAGGATTGGTGGGTTTTTACCAGTTTGATCCCAAGAAAAACTTTCCTAAGGTTTTGCATCAAGGTACTTTTCAATCTTTGGAACAACATGTTGTGTGAACAAAAATTTTCAATAATGAAATACATAAAGAACAATTTGAGAACAAACTTGTCTGATGATAATTTCAGGTCACTGTTAATGTTAGGAACATCAAATTTAAAGCCAGTAATGTACGCTATTTTGGCATCTAGGAAACAATTTCACCATTCTCAGTAATATATGAGTTCAATTGTAGTGTATCAATGTGTTATTTAATAATAACAGAACAAAATAATATTAAATAAATAATGAAAAACAACATATATGTTTTGATTCTTTTTTATTTGGACCTCGACTGTGTAGTCGGCCCCCAAACTGCTGTTTGATGGTTGATGGCCATCGGGCTGAAAAGTTTGGAGACCCCTGCTCTAAACTATGGGTTCCTAAAACATACTCAAATATTTTCCAACATTTGCATATCAATATATTATTCATATTAAAGCTGACAAGAAAAGACAAGAAGCCGGAGAAAGACGCTGAAGATAAAACGGATGCACAAAATTAGAAATGATGAAGTGTACAAAAGAGTAAAATAGGGAAGGACTATATGAGGAACCATACATAAAGGAAGAGCAAGATGAATCGGACACACCCTGAGACACAATGGATTTCTGTAGAACATAATTGAAGGCAAAATTGAGGGTAAAGTACCCAGAAGGCGACCCAGGAATAAGTTTATGTAAAGAGAAAAGTACATAGGAAGAGATTACAGGAGATCGAGGAACAAGCATCAGGTAGGGAAGGTTGGAGGACTGCAGTCAACCAATTTTAGGGTTGAGCGACCAATGATGATATTATTCATTCACAAAAATTAGACCAAAGGGCTAATGTTCTTTACCGTATTTCCACTTTTCCAACCTCACCAAGTGGTCTTGTTCTTTTATTCTCTGTATACTTAAAAAAGAAACTAGCATCATCACAAGAAATGAAAAAAATAGTAGCCGTAAAGCAGGAGGATGAATATATGAAGACTCTAATTGTTCTTCCCATTCATATAAAGCCAGGGTATTATGTATTTTCATCATCAAGACATTTTGTATTTTGTTAGATGCAGGCAAAGTTACAGGCAAATACTTAAATTTTTTGTCGGAATCTCTGTCCCTTGCGATGCGTCTATTACTTGGCTGATACATGAACGAGACTTTGAATCACTTCGACTGTTAGAAAAAGATCCAGAAAGTACTCTCATCACAGAAACTGAGACTTAGTGATGAGGAATGTCGTTCACCACTTTGTTTAACCTGTCAAAGGATACCGACATGACCTTTTGCTTTCCACTAGCCATGTTTATTGACGATACATCAGAGAAACTGAGATCCTTTACTCTTGAAGCATCTCACGTCGGCGGTGAGAATTTTATTACCAGCCTATACTATGTATGCATTCCAACGATGTTTCCCATCGCCCATCTTTTGCCATGTTTTATGACGCGTGAGTGCTTTCAGACTGACCTCGCGAATGGCTTCTATGAGAGATATGAAATATGAGAAACTTTACCTGAGAAGGGTCCGTGGTTTTTTACGTGGTGTACGCATAAAAAATACACGAGAAAGCACTTTGTGCTGCGCTACCAATCATTTTTTCTCACCTAGCCGAAAATCCTATGATAGATGTGAGCCAAGTCATGCAATTTGTGTATCTTATAACATAAAATTTTACGAGTATTCGGCATGGCTCAAATCCCAACCCGATACTGTTTTATCTCTATGTCCTCGCTACCTCAACGTTACTTCAGGCTTCGAATGAGAGGTTATCTTTACGTATGGTTCAACACATATCTGTTCCTCAAATGATACATTATACTTAACTGCTATGACAACTCAAGATGAGAACTTAAATATTGACTACTTATCTTCCTCATCTTTCGCAATGAGTATTCACTTTTTCTGCTTACACACGTCATTTGTTTTATAGTTTCATTTATGATAGCATTAAAATTATACCTTCCATATTTCGAAAATTGCCATAACCTTAACTCTTAGTGATTCTAAATCAATTACCAACAGGTGTAGTATGTATATCTTTAGAATTTTCAACTGGATGATCATGGTTGAAAAGTTGTTGGACTTTTACACATCGATTTTGTCTCAAATCCTCCAAGGCTTAATTGTATACTTTCTGGTGAGTCAACTTAAGATAGTAATTACTTTGAATAATTCAAAGAATTTTCGCCCTAAATTGTTAACATTTATCAACAAAACATTTTTTATACTGCTACATATATTTCCCCTGATGATGTCAATGATTTCCAGGAAGAATAATGGCTTATGGCTTAACTGCCAACTAACCATTAACTAACCATTTTATTTTCAAACATTGTATCTCTCAAAATAACAACGTTCTGAAACATTAGGTAGACTTGAAATGAGATAAATATTGCGAATATATTAGTCTCATCTTTCTTCCATAATTTTATAATGTTCATTATAATGTTCATTATAAAATTGAAATTATAAAGTTAAATTATTTAAACATTCATAGAAGAAGTATTTACTAGTTGAGTACTTAAATTTGTATTAAACTTTGTATTATTTTTTTGGTAGATAGTTCAGCAGACACCCGTTAATTATCATTTCTTTTGTCTTCCTTGGAAGAGCTTTTGCAGACTTTACTCTTTAAAAACACAAATTCCCTGGCTACGTACACAACCATAAAAAACTAAGTATATTGATCAAGAGAACCAATTAGGCCATTTAGCTTCGGCCTTGGTAGTCCCTTAAATACACCGAGATGTCGAAATATGTTTTAGTGCTCTTGAAACGCGTGTTTCGGGCTCCGTAAGCTTCCTTAACCAAGGGGTCTTTTTCCGTCTTTGTGAGGAAGGGGAGGTTTTTCTTACCTCGCTCACAGAGAAAGCTCACTCAAACGGAACATGCTAATTATTACCTGATGATTTGTTCCTTTGTTGAGAGAAAAGAAAGCCTCTTTATGTTAAGATCTTTAGAAACCTTAGTTTCCTCTCGGAAGCGCATAATTTACACGCAAAGAAATGATTTGGAGGGTCAAAAAAAGGAAAGAGGCCTAAAAAATCATCAATGTTCCATTGTTTTGTTTTTTTTTGTTTTTTGAAAAGCTTCTTAGATCTTCCTCATTCCCGTGTCAGCCGTTTTGAGAGTATAAACTTTTTCTTTATATTCAAAGCATGCACACGCACCCTGAACGCCGTTTTCTTCCGACGTTTACACTCTCAAATAAGTTAAATTCTCAATAACAGGCTAACCATTATGACTCTTCTTCATAATTTACTGATATACGTCAACTTTAAATCTAACAGTTAATTATTTATGATTTTTCTTTGAAAATTTTTAACTATTATTTGAAATATTTATGATGAATTATAGAAATGTATTTTTATGTAAGGAGAGGAAACTACACACTACAAATCTATGACGAGAATCTCCGTATGCGTAGTAGCATAGGGGGTCTGTACAAGCAGACATAATTCTAGCAAAATAAATATAACCAATGATACCTTATTCGACCAATTTTGGCCATATTATTATTATTTGGCCATTAATGTATTAAACTTATAGCCAACGGTTTGCCTAATATATTGGCATCCTCAGGAGTATGTAAAATGAAACAAATAGACATACATACATACACAGTAGATTTACTTTGTTGTGATATTTATATTGTACAATATTTCTTTTATTTTTATACTATTTATTTTATTTATTTTTATTTATTTATTTATTTTCATTGCCCCTAATACAGCACATTAGGCCATTTTACGTCGGGTGAACAACAGTAACAACGGACGAGATACAGACACCCAAGTCCTGGGCAGATAATATTCTACCCAGGCGGGACTCGAACCCGCGACCCTCGGGTTAGCAGGCGAGGACTTTCAATATTAAGCTAAATGTTACCTGGATGCATGTCTTTTTGTTTTGTGTTGCACAACTCTGATGATACCAATATATTAGGCGAAACTTTGGCCGTGTGTTATATATATAAATGACCAAATGTTCAAAACTCTACGCAAGGAAGAAGAATTAATTTTTAATTTTTTTTATTTCTTATCAATACTTTTTGCAGGCTAATGTTTTCAGTTATCCGCAGAAATTGCTGTACACACAAATTAGCACCACAGGGAATTTTCTTTCTTGGTTCTAATGCACCTAGTTGCAAATTGTATTTATTTATTTTTCGACGCTAACAACAAAGCGTACAACAGTCGTTCTTGCGCTCATGTTTGCATTTTAACTATATCTGAACTGCTCTTAGTATGACTAAGCTTTGAACGTTACTGGCTGACTTCCTTTCTACGCTAGCCACAATGCTAAATAATGTTCCCTGATGGTAGGGTAACGTCTAATGTTTAGAGTATCTCATAAGCCAATGGAGTTATTGTATTCTTAAAATATCATTTCAACTTTACTTCAACAAGTATATTTTGCCATCTAGATAAAAATTCTAATTTCCAAATCTAAAATTATGAGCAATTTGAGTATATGTAGTTATTTCCCACATTTGTATAGAATTATATTCCGTGTCATCTTAAATTACAAGTTATTGAATTTTTCCTTAATTCTTCTGTAATGCATTTCAATAATTTTGTGTGAATAAGAAGTAAGATTTTTCGCGCCGTGCAGGTATCACGGCACTTGTGGAAATGGTAAGAAATAGGTATTTAGCGATGGCGCCACGTTTACTATCAGTGCTGACATAATCAAAATTTGATACAATGTTAAAATTAACGCCAAATGACTCATTTTAACCCTCAGTGTGCAGCCTTGGGCTATATTTAACACTAGAGTTCTCGCGCAATGAAATACTCCTAGAGTGCTCGCGCGGGGATTATTTGTCATCCATTGCAATATAGCTTTTTTGGACCAATGGGACCAAGGAGCTAAAACAAGGGAAAAAAGTAATAATAATGCCAATACAATTTCTTTATATCCAAAAAAACACAGGCAGAACTCAACAATTTATTTGTTAAAAGAATATGAACAATAAGAAAACTTATCGGAAAATATATTGAACTTTTTGGATTAAAATAGTAATTTCTTCACTTTAACCAAATATTTTAACGATATCATCATCTTATTACAAAGTATATCAATTCATTGTTACATTTCAATCTCAATATCATCACAGTTGGGGCACAGGACGACTTGATGGTCTGGAAAAATACGTCAAATGCACTTGCAACATTGTTTTAGTGTGCTCCGGTCTCGGGCTCTAACGCAAATATCACATCATCTTTTCCCACACCGTATCGGCGCACTATGTGTTTTTAGATATTGTGATTGCCCCAAAAGAAGTCTAGCTTATGACTTAATCGCCCTGGGCATATTTTCTATTGAACTAAGCCGTGTAATTAGAGGTTTCACAAGTTTAAACCCAACCTCCTACAAATATTTGTCGCAAATAGATTGTATTTTTGGACTATTCAACTGGAAATAAATTAAACTTTTAATACCAGCCATATTAAAAAAATTATAAAATATAATAAGAGGCCATCGATGACTGTTGCGCGCCACATCGTATTGATGAAAAATTTTGTCGAAAACATCGACACCCTGATTGGTGTGATTGTAAAACGTGAGAACCTCGAGTTTCTTAAATTCTGCTCTTTCAGTGTCAATTTGAGCATCATTGTGCAGAGTAAACTGCAGTAGAACGACCTTGTTTCTCTCCGGGGCATAGCTGACTAGAGTAAAATTAGATTTTAACCCATACGTGGAATCATTTACTATTCAGCCCTAACTGGTCTTGAATATCTGCGCTATTTCTGGTATGTTGCTTCTTAGCATCCCAACTACTATGACTCGTTTCTTCAATAGTTTTTTGCTCACAAGCACACTGATGAACCAATTATCCTTGGTCACATTACACCCTAATCCGTAAAAAGTCTTCAGAATTCTGTAGATAATATCAGGAAATTGATTTGATATTCGAAATGGATCTTCTGGTCGCGAACCTGCATACACTTCAAAATTGCACGCTTAAGGATTATTTGACATCTACGGCCATAGTAATTTTGATACCAAATTTAGCCAGTTTGTTTGGTATGTATAAATGATAAAGCCGCAGTGGTCTTTGAAAGCTACTAGCTGTTCGTCAAGGGTCACATACTCGCTTGGCGCATGGCAATCCTAACAATTGCTAACCATGATATCAATAATCTGACGTTAAGGTGCCAGTTAATCGGTTTCTTGGAGAGCCGTCCTATTCCTAACTCCATCCAATCGCACATAATTTGAAACGGAATCCGTTTTGTAACATTGTGGTGTATACTAGTGTGATTCCAAGATCTTGTGCATAATTCCAAAAGTCTTTTAGGTTTCTCCGCCCGGCTTAACAAACTTCAATTACTAGCTAAAAATCAACAAAATATTTTTTTTCCACCAAATTTGTTGGTGCATCATCTCTTTCTCTCATATACTTTTTTGATTGTATCAATATAAATATTCGTGCAATTGACCAGATTGTTCCCAAGTTCAGCGTCAAAAAATAACAAAAATGATTGTAGACAAGTTTTAGCATCTCTGGCAATACCTTTGGGGCCTGGAGGATGTGTTAAAATGATGTGGACTTTTGTTCTAAAAGTAGCTGGTGGAAATTTACACCATTTTGTTATATTGCGAGACTGATACACAGCCAACTATGACTAAGGCATGCTGTCGTTATCAGAGTCGTCACTTTCTTGTTCCGAGTCAGGAACATGAGGCGAACGAAGTGAGATAATTCGTTCTTCGAAACCACTATCACCTTCATCACACCTCTCTAGTGCACTGTTTTTGATAGGTCTTCGTCTAACCACCTATTTATAGTCTCAACGTTCATATTTGTCGCTATTATGACCTAAGAAACACATAAATTTGAAATTTTACTTTAAATGGCATTAGGAAATATGACTATTTAGTCTAAAACAGTAAATTATTAATAAAATAACCAAACAATTAAACATTACATTACTTACCAGCAGATAAACGTGTTTTCCACTCGCGATATTTCGATTTAAAGAACTTCCTCAAGCGCTGGCGTGGAAAACATGTGTCAACCAACGAACTTTGTAAATACAATGCGCAGATCAAAGTGCCGTTTCCACTGGCGTGATTCTGACGGCAAGGATAGTTAAAACTCGAGGAATACGTGAGAGGGCGGAACTATAGTTCGATACCTTCAGAAACTGTGTAACAATTTTACACCCTGGGTGACAAATGGCATCCACGCGAGCACTCTAGAGTTATCATACATTGTTTTGAGAAGTTAACAGTAAAATAATTCGCGATACGAAACAAAGTGCAAACAGTTCAGGGATATCTGTCCATTATGAATACTTTTAAAAATACACTTCTTTTCGAGGGACTAATTAGGCTCATTTGTAGGTATTATATTTTTCAACGAAGGAGACCCACCACAAGTAACCATCCGTTCTCATTTTATCCTTATTTCTATGTAATACGCACATCATAAAACTATTTAAAATTGCATATTAGTTAGGATACCTAACTCCGGACTGTTCGGTGTTGCCAAGAGAATCTTGAGTAACGGAAGTCTGCAAGTGGTCTTCGGCTGTACCCTTGCCAACTTTGCATTTTGTCAGGTGTGGAAGTACATGTCTGAGGCAGCTAAGCTAAAGGACTAACTGCAACTGCAATTCTAAAGTTCGACCGGAAAAATTCTTTTCATACACCTCAACCCGAAATCTGTTGACAAAGTATAAATAACATTAACAGAGTTACAATTGAACATCCTCTGCAAATTTGTATCGATTTAAATCTAATGTAGTAATGAGCCGAGTCTACTCACTAAACATTTTTAGTATTTTCAACTTTTTTATTTAAATAAATTTGAAATAATAGCTTTCCTCTCGTTGTTGTCATGCTCCAGGACATGATAAAAATTGAAGAAATTCCAGTATCACAAATTTGTAGTATTATCTTCGCGGTTGACATATTTATTGTTAATTCAGTTATTAAAACTCTGCATCAAGCCTATCATATGTGGTCATTGTCTTCTTCTTTGCCTTAGATTTATTGTATAAAATATATATTCCTAAAGGATTATCTTTTAGAATGCTACTTAACATAGTAAAGAAACGGAGAACAAAAGTTGAATGATGCGTTGCATGCCATTTTGCCTGTGAATATCATACTATAGTCTCAATTACTACTATACATAGTCAATATGGGATGAACGCTATTTAAATATACGTTTTTATGTATTTTTAGTAGTACAACAATGTTAAACTGTTTGTTTTTTTCCGAAAAAAAGGAAATTTCCTTTTTTATTCTGAACTGAACCGTTTATAAGCATGCAAGATATTTATATAATTAAAAGGCAGGCATTTAGATCTATCAGTAGTAAAAGAATGTAATTACATATTTGGTTCTCTTTAATATCGCGTTTCTCAGGTATAAAATTTAGTCATAAAAATATATTCGCAACATTGCGTGCTGCAAGTGATCCTAATTTAATTGTTTGAATTGATAATTTATTTGAAAATTCATGAATATGGTAATTTATATATTTTGAGAGTAAATCATATGGATAACGGACTAATTCATGCCTATCAAGTGATAAACGGGCTCATAGTGAACTTTTAGGTGATAATATCGGTAAAAAGTATATCATATGCATTATTAAATTATGAATGACGACAGCAACGATATTTGGCAACATATCATCAAGATTTGAAGCTACTGAGACTTGTCTTTTAACCTTAATAGAGGCATTTATGTGTGTAAAGCTCATAAGGCATAGAAAATATTCTCATCGCCTTTATTTCAATTATTAATTTCCAGCCTAAGGTTCAATCGCGAGATGAGGGATTAGTAAAACATCTTTTGCACCACCTCACTCTAACTCACATGCGTAATGCTTAAGTAAAACGAATGAGATTGCTTCTACGTCTCGTCATAAAATCCAGAGAGGAGGAAATGACGTCTCTAGAGAGAGAAGGGGGCACGATTCGCTCGCCACGGATTAGCGTAAGGCCCCTCCACTCGTCGACACAGGGAATAAAAAAACAAATTCAACTCCGTCCTCACTTTTTCATTTCCTTCCCAAGAAATTGCGTTCCATCGATCACATTCTATGCAATCTCGGCATTCACGTGTCCGCCGAGGATTCTGACGGAATGGAGGCTGGGCGTCATAAAGGCACTGTTGAAATTTTTATCCGTTTTGAAGGCCTGCGCTTTTGTCACTATTGTGCCGAGGAGGCGTGGATGGGACCCAAATCGAAATTGGAGGGAAGCGAAGAGATGTGTAAATAAAATCCAATTCGCGGATGCGGTGCACATGAAAAATTCAAAAAAATTGAAATTGGGCCGCACATCCTCCCCCTTGAACAGTCGCTCGCAATTCTTATACTTCAGCAACTATGACGGAGTCGAACAGACGAAGAGTAAAAGTTCCTCCGTCAAAACCGCAATAAAATGTACGCAAGTGAAAAACCGTTGGTTATTGAATCATTTATATATGACCTAATTTTTAAAAAGTCTGTATAAATAAATTTAAATGAAGTAAATATAATAATAAAAAAAAGCTGAGTCCATGAATGATTTGGCAGGCTCTCTAATTCATATATTTAAAGACACATTGCAAAATTACTTCATTAATAGGATTAAGTATTACCTCTTTCATCCTTATTCTATTAGTTAATTATAATGACGGACACAATATTTTCCCTGATCTGTATACAATTTTTTTTAATACCAAATTTTACAAAAAAAGAATTCCGTATAATTATAGACGAAATCAATTCGGGACTGCGTAATACATAGATATGATAAATGATTGCGCACTCCAAGATAATTCTGATGATTGGGATACCTTATAAAAATTTAGATAAATTATTCTGTGGTTTTCGGCTTAAGACGTTTCCTCTAACACAATCTTAATTTTTTTTAATAAACCTTTTTACCATTTGACTTTCATATTTTTTGATAAAATTATTTAAAAAACTACAAATTGAAGGTAAAATGATGCTCTGTTTCCGGTAAATGTGCCAATGAAGAGTAAATAGGAGAAATTTGAAATCGCAGTATTAATGTTTTATTTAGATATACGGTAAGTCAGCTGCCATTGACAGATGAATAATCGAAATATATTTTAATATGTGTACCAATTTTAGCAAAAATTCTTGATAAATTCTCTCTAATTCATATTTTTAAAGATACATTGCAAAATTACTTTATTAATAGGATTAAGTTTTACTTCTTTCATCCTTATCCTATTAGTATATTATAATGACGGACACAATATTTTCCCTGGTCTGTATAAAATTTTTTTAATTTTTTATACCAAATTCTACAAAAAATGAATTCCGTATTATTATAGACGAAATTCTTTTGGCTTAAAATTGTCCGATTTTGTTGAGATAAATCTTCGATCAGCTGTCAGTTTAACTCTTTTCCTTAGTTCTACACTTTATTCTCTCATCCGGATTTCTATCTGTTTTTAACTCTTTTAACTTACCTTTAAAATTAGGTGTTATATTTGCATGCAATAATTACGATCAATGTGTAGGTAGTACTTTCTTTAAGCGTTATTGTTATTTCTAGCCATGGGTTAGTTTTTATATATTCGTTATTTTACTGGTCTCACAGACTGTATTTTTATTTATTTTGTAACAGTGTATACCCTTATGTAATTGGTGCCCAAAATGAGACAAATATAAATTTTATACTCTGAAACTAAACTGTTGACGAAAATACACCAGTCATTTAAAATACAATTTTAAAGTGGCTGCCGTAATGTGTTCAGCGGTTGCGTGGGCAAGAAAATTACATTAAATGTTATATTTTAATGCAAATAACCCCGGGTGGTAATGTAAATGAAAGTTTTGATGTTTAGCTTCAGACTAAAAGAAACTAATTGATCAGCTATTATGCAACAAAATAATGCTTTACCAGTTTATGAAAAATTCAGTGCTTTCTATGAACCATGCCGGAAAACCATTAGCCACACTTGATTAAGCTTTTCCATTCCATATCTCATTTTTTCGTAAATATTGCCAATGATGTAGCATATAAATTTACCTTTTCGATTTGCATTTGAAGTGGCCTTTGGAAAACCTTGCCTTCTTACGTAAAACTCAACACTTCAATGTACATTTGTTGAACTTTACCCACGAGAGAAAATATGCGTTGTTGCTGACTTTTGAAACTTCCGTTCACTTGTCATTGCACCTGAATCTAAAATATTCGATGAAGTGATAGAGAGATACAGGGAGATGAAAGCACAAGGAGGGCAGAAGATATGAGCGTCATGCGAAAGGGTTTTCTCATTCGACCCGAAACTTAGGATCGTAAAGAGTCGAAGTTTTGGACGCCGAGCAATATTTAAGGCAGAATGCGGCCTCTGCGTGGCGATGTTCCTCCCATTCGTACCCATTCCAAACTTCCTTCCAAGGTAGCACTCACTACCTTCCCGCCCAACGCCTAGGTCTTTCAATTCCACTTTGCAACACTTCCCTATCCCTACATTTCCCATGTTTTTATGCAGACCTGATATCATCGACAAACTGATCCAGCAAAATTCAGCCATGGAAAGGCATTAAGGAGTGCATAACCCACGAACAACAAAAAAATTAGAAATAATTTCACCATCCAAAGCTATTATTCGCATTGAACATTTTGACGAGACAATAAGAACCCTCAAATTGACATACAGCTTTACGCTTAGACTGCGCAAAACATTGAATTATAATATCCTCATGTTGGGTTTCCTCGATCTTTCCATCTACCTACTTAAGAGTATTATTTTATTAGAGGAAAAACAATAATTTTAAGGAAAAATAGATGTTTTTCCTCATTTATTTACGTACCGCCAATTAATTTTTTCTTGATCGTGGCCATATTTTATTTGTAGTTTTAAAATAAAATAAGTAGCCTATGTTTGTTAAAATATTTAAATAAAACAGCGTATTAAATTTAAATATCAACTTCTTGTTGAACTTGTCAATTAATTATTACCCGCAATTAGCAAATTAAAATTTATAACATTCAGCAAATAGGTGACAGCATTTGATTTTTAAGAACCAAGAAAAAGTAAGTTGAAATAGTAATCATTAATGTATGTCTGAGCGAAGGAGAATAAATACCGTGCCGTTTTCTTAATTATAGCTGAGAATGCGACCCATTACCATTTATTGTAGTTCTAGCACTGCACATTCTAGGAGCTCATAAAAAATGAAATGTGGAGTTCTTCATTTTTATTCTCCGGCAAAGAGCTGCATATATCGCTCACTGATTGTGACCTCTGAATGTATGAATCTTTTGTAATAACTGAAGTTTGAGTAGAAGAAGTTTCTATCATCTTATTCTGGGTGGGTGAGCTATATTCCGGCATGAGCATACATTTCCGGGAATGGGATCGCCAATTGACCGTTATGGAAAAACTTATCGTTGGGATGAAAACTACAGTTCTTCTTTCCCGGGGGATATTGTTCAGTCGTATGTGTGTATGTATTTTCATTTCACGCGAAAGTTTCATTTCTTTAAGACGGAATAAAAGTTTTGGCCTCCACTGGGAGAATAAAAAGTTGGAAGAAGTTTTACCTTAACATACATACACCGACTTGCTTATTTTCTTGTGTGTATGTTTTCGCAGCGCTCTTAGAAGTGAGTAGTCCAAGGAGTGTCCCTCAGTGTGTCAGGGAGTGGAGAACTGAGGACATAGACTTTACCGTGAAAAAAATGTGGAAAGGGAAATAACAAATGAAACACCAAATGTATTCCAAGTCGACTGAGAGAGAGCACTTCTCCTTGAAAGCAGAGACCCCAAGTGAGTGCGGAACTGGAAAAACGTAAAAAGATTCCCTTTGTGTGAGGCAGAGAAGAGTTGGTGAAGTTGTAAGGCGTGTTTAGGGATATAGTATATAGGGGGCCCAAAAAGATTTCACCATCTCAGCATTTGCCTGCCCAGAACGGGTTAGAGTGGGGAGCTAAGCGAACGAAAGCGTCGACCCAAAATGTCGGCTCAATAAGCTTTGGAACCCCAAGGAATTCTTTGCGAATGATTCTGAACTTAAAACTTCTGCCGCGGGATTCTTGTTTTTTCTCCCTACCACTCTTGGGGGGTAAAAGTGAGAAGGAAGAATCTTCTACCGTCTTACCCTTGCATGGAAGAAGCCGGTATATATTAATCCCTATGATTCGGAGCACAACGTTTTGCAGTCTAGGAGACGCGGTCATTATTATGTAACTGTGGTTATACAGAGCTATGCATTGAATTACTTTACGTTCAACTTCTATCGAAAATCACTCTGACTCTTCTTATCATTCACACTTCCAATTAATTGAATAGGATGATGTATGGAAATTCCTAGTTTTTTAGGCCATCATATTTCACTTCAAGTTATCCATGATGTTATTTTCTAGTATTATAAACTAAAACATTAGTCAGCATGCAATGTTACTTCAAAAGAAAAACAATGCTATCAAAAAATGCACTGCTGCACTGTTCCATTTAATCACTATATCCCAGAGTTCTTTCGCTCCATCAATCTAACCTGGCGTTCGAAAGAGCTAAACTTCAAGATATCAGAGACATTCTCAGGAGGAATACCAAAGAAACAATCGTTATAGTAGGCTTCCACAGGAATTGAACCACCCGGATAAGAATGTAGATAAAATGAGAGAATCCGTGAAAACAATTGTAGATGAACACTCATACAACGTTCATTATTAATGAAAACTCTGATGGTTAAAACAAAGCACGTCAAAAGAAATGCAAGAGGATATCGTCTTGGTAATAATAGGAAAGAAATCTTCTTTTATGCAAACAATGTCGTTTTGAACTCTAAGAATGAGATCGCTGGGAAAGGTCATGTCTTCTTCTTGCCTTTAACAGCCGTTTTTAGTCCATAAAACATGGTGCAGACCCATTGTGGCATTTTGCGCTGAAATATCAGCTCAAGCAGCACCTAATATAAGAGAATTGAGAACAGTAGAAAGGCGATCGATGAGAATTATAACGATTAATAGACACTTAGAAATTAAAAAAACGAAACATCTTGCTATAGAAGCAGGGAAACATACGCGATATCTTACGTTTTACAACAGAGAAAGGATGACACTGTTTTGCGCACGTCGTTGGAATGAGAAACGACAAGCTTGCAAAATATTGCATCACTTATGTCAGGAAGGCGATAGAAAAACCGCGAAATAAAACTGTCTTTTTTTTCTATCGCCTTCCATACATAAGTGATGCAATACTTTGCAAGCATGTCGTTTTTCCCTTCCCTTCTATCTACTTTTTTCCCTTTCTACCTTATGCTTGCATAACTCATTTACTTCGATATTTCTCTCACACGCTATCCTGTTCTTAGAACTCTATATTAAAAATCCCAAAGGATCTTTCTTTATTATGTACACCTATAACTTTCCTAGTGTCCCCTTTCCTAACAAATTGTTCACTCTACTATCATATACTAGATGTAGATATCATTCGACTCTTATCCCTCCTCTCAATAGAGGCTAACCTACGGAGAACAAATTCATCTTTGTCTATGTCACCATCCACCTAATTTTTTAATAACACACCTACTATAATGCAATACTTCTTTTATCGAAAACACGGCTCTGGTACGGTGTTCTAACTGCAATCTGCCTACGCTTATGCTTAACCCGGGAAAACAAGCTATATTTACAAGACAAATTATATTGAGTTATGTATGGATTTTTTTATGTTCTGCGCTATAATTTTCGCTTCTTGTATTTTTCACCAACGACTTTTCTTTTAGAATTCGCCTACCTCTTAATCTCATTATCTATCCTTCCATCTTTCGAATTTATTAGGGCAAGGGACGTAAAGATAACTCGTAAATTCCTTGAATAGTTCCTGGACTTCGGGTGAATTGAGATAGGAACGTGAGTTGGTGTGCCCACTCGAGTGCACTGTTTCCTTCTTTCTTCACTAGAAGAATGCCGTGGAGTCCGGGCCCTTTTACACGACTTGGCTAAGGTAATTATACCACTCAGAGCCAAAGGGTTCCTTGGACTCAGCTGGGCGTTTTCTGATGCGTTTTCCAGCGGATATAAATTGGAAAGGATACAGCGGGTGTGTTTGGCGTTTTTGTCCGCCCATATATTTTTCACGTTGCGCTCAAAAATACGATCTCTGCCCACACAAAGTCGCAGAGGGAGAGATTTCGCCCCTTTTGGAATTCCACCCCCGGTCCAATTTCCTGATGCGAAGAGCGTTGGCTCCGTGCCTGTTGAGACTCATTCAAATGGGCGGAGACAATCCCTTCCCTCCCGGATGAAATTGAGTCAGCCCTCTCCTCGGGGAGATCTCAACTCCCACGAATCTGCCTACGCCCTTTGAACGTTATGTAGCACGCAGTGTTGGGTAAATTAACGGAAATTCACATTCCCAACATTTCCGGCTAACACTCTCCACTGCGGGGGTACTATGTTTCTTGTTTTTTTACAATATTCATGGATTTTGGCTAATGCAGCAACCACTTGAAGTGAAATTAACGCCAGTGTTTTTTTCGGTGTGCTTTGGAACATGCTACTTAGAACTTGCTTTAGTTCAGCCAACCGCTCAATAGATGTTTAACCTATTGAATTTTAGTCCTGCTTAAGGTAACTCGATTTCATTTGCTTTCATTACATCACTCTCTTATAGCGTTTTAACAAGTATAACAACCTGAAAATCTTCTCTGTTTTGTCTCTGTCATACATATATTTTTCTGCTTATTTCAATGAAGGAAACTTCATTTTGACTTCGGTGTAGAGTAGTACCATATGGTAATTTCGAAAGCGTGTTTTTCAACGCCAGCTTCTAATGTTCTCGAAGCAGGGCAACACATGGTCTCCAGATTTGGAAAAAAACCCTCCAATAAATGTATGTCCTCCAAAAGCCTCTAATTTACTGGAAGCTGGGGTAACACATGGACTCTTTCTTCGTAACATTTCTTGGAACACGAAGCACTTTAGATGCATGGTTAAGAATTGATTTGTTCCTTTTGCGATTATAATAGAGAAAAAATAGGAATATCGCTGGATAGCGATAATACTATTGTTGTATTATATTTTTGTGTTAATGCATATATTTTTGTCATATGAGGAAACCCACGTTGTTCTCGAAGATTTGTTTCTCTATTTTTCTGCTAATCTGTTCACGGGAAGTAATTTTTGTGTGTTAATCGAAACGTAATTTAGTAAATTTTTCTAAACAATTGCTTGGACTCTCAAAATTCTTACTGTCAGCGCTACAATTTTGCGACGGTGAGTTTTATACCGAATATCAATTGAATGCTGGGTAAATGGTAATGAAATAAATGTCAAAACGTCGTCTCATTTTCTGTTTACTGTTTGAAATTACGAATATGTTATTTAATTCTTAATAAAATTCTGCTCTCGGATAAGAATGATAAACTCTTGAATACAATCGCCATCAGATTTTATCAGAACAGTGTCTCAAACTAAATAATGTTGCCGTCGTCGTTGGCTTTAGCAGAACGCAAACGAAGCCTCGATTAGATATAATGTAATTAAAATAGTTTAAATTATAATTTTATGTTTCATATTTTGACTTGTACTGCAATTGTAATACTGGGATCATGACGGAGGCAATGGTGTCACTTACATGTCCCGTCAAAACCGCTAACCCGTGCCAAAGGAGATAAACTTGTTCCATCAAAATACAAACAGCTCCATAAGAAATAAAGTTTTAAATCATATCTTTATGAACACACATAAAAATTTTGGAATATAATTTAATAAAGTCTGACTTAACAAAGATTCATGATGCAATTACCGGGAATTTTTTTGGCATTTCTGCCAGAGGTTCAAGAATGGATTACATTTTTATCTCGCGCGGACAGCTATTTAGTAAAAATGAAAAAAAAAGATTCTCTTGACACCTACGGTTTTTACTTATATTCGTTATTCATCGCGTTATTTTATCGGGACGTCTATTCTATTTCTTCAAATTCTTTATTCTTTTTATTACAACTGGGCCATTTTCGAATGAATGTGTATTTTCATTCTGAATTTATACATTTTCAGTTCACTGCGTACATTAGAAATAAAAATGTAGCAGATGCAGACAGTGATTGCTAATAAATCGAAGTAATGTTATTTATTGCCTATTTCTGAGTAGAGTAATACATCCACCTCCAAATTCCTACATCTTGGCCTTAAATTATCTCATATTATAGCGTACAGTATATTTCAAGCGTAATCTCACAGAAGTTTTCTGATTGTGGTCATTTAAGTTATTGTGACTCATAAATGGCCCGGGTGAAGTTTGCAGTGTATCCATTGCTTAAGGTGCTAAGGAGATTTTCTATTGCGTAAAATTGGAGAAATACTGATCTTTTTGGAAAAAACATGACTTTTTGCAAATATATGACATAAAAAAGTTAATTGCAAGGATAAAATTTTGCATTCTCTTAGATATCCTATAATGAAATGCGCAACCCTATATCTTTATATCAAATTTTTAAAAAGACGAAATAGGAAACCTCTTCACTTTTTCCCGTGCCTCAAATGCCTATTTTTAAAGACCTTTCACCGTTGAGGCAGAGTAATTCCTCATAGAGCCTATTGCTCAATTTATGATATATGCTCTAATAAAGAAAAATTTCAGATCAATCGACGAAGTATTTTTTACGATAGGGGTAACGAATATACTGGGAGCCACTACATTTTTATGCACGGTATAGATTAGCTATAACATGCCCGGTCCCATACATATAGTTCAAGCTGACTTGCGTTCTCTGTCTGTCTTTTTCAACAATTTGTCTCCGTTTCCCGCCGTTCAACTATTTTCGCTCGATCGTTCAAACCCTCAACTAACTGTCTCTGCTATGCGCGTTTGCACAAATATCAATCTTTCTTTTGATCCGCATATTGCTGCCGGGCCTAAGAAACACAGACATGATCATCATTATTGTTCGTTCAATTCTAAGACTGGCTAAAAGTAGTAGTACTGGCTAGCCATGTTCTTGGCAGCCAGGGTTCAAATCCCTTCAGAGGAAGATGTATTTCAGATGAAACCCGATCCCTACTTGAGTGTCTTGTGAAGGGAACTTCAAGTAAAGTACTCCCATCTGTCGAATAAAACATTGAGCAGTGGTCCTCTTGGCGCCTTTCGTTAAGAGCAGGCTTTTTCCGACACCGGGTTTCTATCCACCCATCTTCCCTTACCTATCCCCTATGGCGCAATTGACCTTAGCTGTCGGTCGCCTCTCCAATTATCCAATCTAATCCTAAGATTGGTTGAGTACAGCCCTATACCCTTCCCTTTCTAATGCTAGTTCTTATAACTCCTGGCATCTTTTCCTATTTACTTTCAGTTTTGTTTTCTTGCACAGGGCTGCACCTTTTAGGGAGACTAATGTAGTGATTTTTCCGTTGCTTTCCACATTGCAGTATCGCGGCCGATTCCGTGTCCTTGCCCCGCCCCGTCCCTCCCCAAATCTCGTACGAGGGCTCGATACCGCTGAGAAAACAGTTGCGGCCCCCCGCAATTGCTTCCTCAGCGATATTTTCCGATCGCAGTCAGCGGATTTTTGAACATTTTCTAAAACCCCTCTGTCCCTCTTCTCCTGTTTATTAGCCATACTCTTGCTTCACGAACCTTTCCTAGTTTTCTCTTTGTATTTATATCAACAATTCCACTATCCTTTCCATCATCATTTTTAGTCAGCTCAACTGACTGAATTTTGACATAGAAGCGTCACCGAAATGAATCCGATAGCGAAATTTCCGGATAGAAATGGCAATGTAACGTTGGAATAAGTCATGGATGAATATTAAGATTGAGGAGATATTTAGTGGAATTTCAGCCTGAATGAATGAATAATTTTTTACCCCACACGCTAATCCATTTGGTCGAACTTGCCGACGTATATCTTTTAAAATTACAGAACTATAACGCCAGTGTCTTGAAAATAACTTTTAATCAGAGTCTTGGTTAATCACACAAACAATCGTTGGAAGATGGAAAGTGTTCTTTTTTCACTTAAGTGGTCCATGCCGAAATTATAACTCAATTTCTTATGGAGTTACAAAAATAATTATTCTCTCATTCATTCGAATTACTATAGTCATCCAGTACTTGTTTTAGTATTTACAAAAACTAAAACTATTCTCCGCTGTCAATTTCATTCTAATACCATTTCTTCATTTGTACATAAGGCACTTAAATAATATTTTATATCCTTATCTGAAAGCCCAAATTCTCGACCATGTATTTCATCTGAAAATGCCTCTAGTTAACCAGTCGAGATAAAAATCATGTAAATCTTTGGCTACCCCACCCATCTTGTCTAACTTTTCGGCATCCAGATACTTGACATGAAGCATAAAATGCAGTATCTGCTTGAATGACACTTTTGTAAAATATTATATTGAAATGGATAATGGAAATGTAATGGTGGAACACAAAGGTAAAAAATATATATACATTCATGAATAGGTATATGTTTTGCCTCGCAACGTTCTGTGAGTGTATGAGATCATGTCATGTACACATACTTCTTTTCAGTTAAGAACTTGCATTTTGTATTTGAGAGTATTTGATTGATGCCTTTCTCCTGTTCTTTTAATCAAAAATTTAATATACCTACCCTCTTCTCTCTTTCCTGCCATTCATTTCTGCTGATGTAAGTTCCAGAGTCCTTTTTATTGGTAGCAGCATAAATTGAGAACATCTACAACATTATAACGGAAAATAGCCTGCAAAAATCTCCTCCTCGATATCTATGTGTTCAAATGGGAAGGATTTCCATGATTTTAAATACAGAGTTGAGTAGATTAAGAGAGCAGTTCGCTGCTAAATCTGAAATATTACAATGAACAGGAAAGAAACAGTATTGTGGTACTATTTCCATCTACCGATTTCAACTGTAAAACCTTTACTTTTTTCAGTTTATCTACACTGACAATTCCACTATCTATAAAATTAGCCTTATATTTCGGGTGATTTCGGGAAAAATTAGAGAAACAGTGATTCTCACTCAGGTACCTGGGTGAGAATCACTGTTTCTCTAATTTTTTTACTTCCTCAAATTTAATTAGGCCTGGTATATTCAAATCAAATTTTTAACTCGAATGGCCGCAAACGACTTGTCTTCAATTCTCAAGGCGTGTGTTATTTCTGTCGTGTCCGATATAACACTCACCTTATTTGCTATATCGAACACGATAGAAATTATACACGCCTGGAGAACGGAAGGCAAGTCCTTTTCCGAAACTTCGGCGCAATTAGAAAATATTACCCGGTGCGGAGCCCGAGAAATATATTTCAGTCTGAGATTGTTGGGAAAAAACAACATGCTCGAGCGAATCCCGTTGATATAGTATAAAAGTGCTCAGTAAATGTTGTCATTTTGTTTGATTTGTTTGATTATTTATTTTAAGTGGAAGTTAAACATCATATAGCTCTACCTTGGATTTTCCCATTTTCATTAGTCAACTATTCACGAACTCGTCCTCCGTAAGAACTTTGCTATTTTCTTTCAGTAACCGTCCATGCACAATGTAATAGGCCTTCTTCGGCTTCCCTTACCTCCTGATCAACTGCAAGGTCATCCACGTAATTGTGAAGTCCATACTAACAGTTTTAAACAGCTTTTTGGGCAGTCTATGATAGTTTCGTGACTCATATTTATCTCAATCTTTTGATATTTGATGATTTGATCTTCTGATCGAATACCTTCGTTTTTGCCTCTCCATTTACTTTGTCGTATTCAAGATGCCATTGAAAATGCCATTTCCATGCATCTCACAACCTCTCCAAATTTAATATGAAGTGTAAATTCGGCTCACTGTTAATACAATATGAATTTTGAAATAAAACAGAGAAAATCTCCAAAAGCCGTTAACAATTGGCACCCTTCGTCAACAAACACCAAACTTACTGTATTGGTATGCTGGGAAACCACAACAGCGACCAACCACAGCCTCTCAACCAAGAATACCCCCCTGTGATGGTTTACGGCAATGTTACTACTTGCCAGGGACCAAACACAGACGCACACACACAACCCAAATAGGATCCTTTGCAAGGGCTAATGGGACCCCGCTAAGGATATTTGGGTTATAACCTGGGATCTTTCACAGGGCTAATGAGACCCCGACAAGGATACCCGGATATTTACGCAAGCACACTCACACACACAAATGGACCCAACTTCTGGGAGAATCAGCTCCAAAAGAGCGTGGTCAAATCTACACAACAGGAACGGACGAGAGTGGGTGTCGAATACGCGTATTTTGGCTACAAAATAACCCTCTTCCGTGAACCGAAGGTAAGGCGTCACGTCACGTCACGTCAAAGCAAGCTTGCGTTGATGTGACAATCATTTGAACACAATATCTTTCATCAATAAATCGTATCAGATTTCAATGAACCGTGTGTTGTGGTAAGTAGGTACGACGCTATTTATAACCCGCAATTTCACACATATTCTATATTAAGAAAGTTATCAATTGAGAGTTTGCCGATTTTTGCTATAATTAAACATCATAAAGACATTCGAATTGGTGAATCAATATTTTTTTCACTGTAACAATAATAACATCACCAGTTGTGAAATACATGAACCACAAAAAATTCTTTGATGTTAAGCGCCTTGCTTATAAACAAAATTTATGATAGTTCTTGAGTCACTGCAAATATTTTTTTAAAAAAGATCTTTCAAATTCACATGAAGAGAGATTTAGGAAATACCCCGATTGCATTATTTTGGCTTGGGAAACGAGACGTTGCGATTTTGACACATTTCTTCTCCTCCTACATATAGAAATACAAGCGAAAAAGGGAAATATGAGGCGACAAGTCCTTCAATCCCTTTATGGGATTTAAGAGGAAGGGGAGAAATTTTAGTTGGAAAAAGGATAAGGAGAAGAGGATGGAGCGCACTCGGGAGTTAAAAGGTTCTAAGGGGAGAGTGAGGAGGGGTGACGTTGACTCAGAGAATTGTGTCTGTGATTCAAGGGGAAGTGGCAGTGCCGTATCTCCCACTCGCCGTTCTTATATTTGGATACAATGTCACACCCACTGTCTTCTCCTTACTCTTCCGTATTTCTCTCATATACTCCTTGAGAAATCATCGCTTGTTCCGTCATAGTTGCGGAGGAACGACAAGAAATAAAATCCGAATAAATGGGTAAAGGAGACAAGACTCAGAAGACGTCTTGCGTGGGTCGAGGAGTGGAGAAGAGGGGATAAGGAGGGAGAAATAAACCTCTTTTCGTGCTAATTTCTTAGGATGAACCCTGAACCGGCCGGTTCTTTTCAGAAGCTCCGCTTGGAATTAAAGATGAAAGTGGGTAGAGTCCTGAGAAAGTGGAAAGCATCGGTGGTCTCTAGAGGGAAATCTGTTCTCACAAAATCTTGATAAACTGAGTGAGGAACAATAATAGGCTTTTCTCACCCAAATAATGATGGGAATACACCTATAGCACCAAAATAGAACGCAGAAGAATAAATATTAGAAATTAATCATGCAAAATCGTTATTTTTAAATGAACAGATGGCTTTTCAAATTTTTCATTCAGCTTTTATAATATACTTGAACAAGATCAATTGTCCTGAAATTTAAAAATTAGATTACCTTGAGAAATTCAGTTATAGATGAGTAACAGTCAAAACGAAATAAGATTCTGTGTAGCTCTATGGAGTAAAACGTAAATAAATATTTGGAGAAGGTGCCACTTTGACTCTATGTCTTACTATATAAATTTAAAATTTGAAATTAAATATGGATCTTTTAAACATTGGTAAAATCTCTCCGTTATAGCTATCTTTTTTCTGAATAAACCAAAATATACTCAAATTAGAAATTTTGGTCTGAATTTTGTGTCGAAAACCTAGTGATTATTACTATGAGCGCAGAATATTCGACAAAATATGCTATGAAATTATAACCAAGGAATAGCAAGGGTAAAAGTTTTCTCTAATTGATTCAGCTACTTGTCGTAACAACCGTTAAGCATATCTATTAACCATTTTTATGTTATTAGTCTATGACTTAAAAGAACGATCTTACTGTCAGGCTACACTCCCTAATGTTGAAATGATTATTTTAATGAAATTTGTTCAGTGATATATTGGGAAATAATTGTCAAACTAATATGATATGAAGACATATTCTCATGAGTAAATATTTATTTGCAAGTATTTCTTTTACAAGCTTAACCAGTATAAATCAGTATAAGCAGCATAAAAGGCATTACCTCATAAGTATTTCTTTGCAAGTGTTCCTTTTACGAGGTTGATGAAGAAACTTAACGAATTAAAAGGAATGGCTGATAATGTTTGTCCTTCACGAGAAACGCTTATATCATAATCCGTTACTCTATTGATATACATTATAAGATAAATTTTGAATGATATAGGAGACAACTCTAAATTTCATTTGGGAAGGCTGAATGAATTTACAATTTCCATATTTGAAAATTTAGACTTGTAGAGTTTCCACACTTTGTATTTCACACACTATTGTATAAGTGTTTATTTTCAAATATGGAAATCCATAGGTTCAACAAAGTTTGTGCCGATACGCTGTCTTACATTTGTTCAACATATTTTACTGGTGACACCGCGAACACCACGTACAATAATGACTCTTGCTCACAAACGCTGAATTAAGTACTCGGCTACAAGGATATTCCTCCTCGCATACGAGTTGTATTTAGAAATATATTCACCTTTCGACCGTCGAGCGTCGAATTTTGAATGAAAATGTTGAGACTGATGGCTCAGTCTAGTTGGCTTATATCGTTAATATCACTAAGTTGCCCATTTATAGATAAAATTTCCTATGGCGTGCAAAAAATCGATAATATATTTGTCTTTTTTTATCTCTACACCAAATAATTTATGTCATTGGTCGAGCAATTTGAATACTAAAATAATAAACAAAATTATAAAATGTAGCCAGAATTATTTGCTTTATTTTAGTGAAATAGGAACTGTTATAGGAAAGTTTGAATCGATGAATCCCGGGGTTTGATGGAAATTTAAGAACACGAGAGAGGCAAACTCGATCAAGACCTTACAGTGGTGTTATGATGAGTTTTGGATATTAAGTGGACCTCATGATATGACTCAAAACTGCAAATTAATTCTCGAGATATACGCCGAAATATCATGGTAAATATGACGGTGCATTGCATTTTGTATAATAATTTTGGAACTTTGTTTTGGAAAAATCTTTTAATCATTGAAAACGAATACAAAATATAGCCAGGCCAAGTTAACCCTTTGAGTGCGGCATGACGTGAATTCACGTCATGGTTGTCTTTACGCTGGTGCTGAAGACGTTGTATCACGTCATAGGTAATGTGAGTGTTCCAGCTTTCATAAAGGACCTAGTGAAAGCTGGAACACTCGCGGTACCCTTGACGTGATATCACGTCATGCCGCACTCAAAGGGTTAAAAAGTGGAGCTAAAGCGTTGTAACAGAAATTTTCTGGTTCATTTTTGAAGGAGACCAAAGGTGGCTTTCAATAATAATTAATCAGTCCAGATTATGAGGGTATGCTGCTACCACTCGGCTTTATGAGCATATATTTTTAAATAGATTGAGTAGAGTATGCGGATCTCGTACCAATCTGTGCTAAGCATCCGCATTTGCATCTAAGCTGCCACTGTTCCCTCAGGACGCTCTTAGATTATTCGATGAGAATACATTCAACTCTGCTTAAAACCTTCTGCATACATTCAAAATCTGCTGGAACATTGGTTAATAACCTTTATCATCACTTTACTATCCATACAAAACACTTTGTTCATCTCTAAAGACCGCTTTATGCGGTTCATTTTTTGTAAAAAAGTGTCAATGAAATATTTTACGAAGAAAATTTGAATGTGGGTAGCGAAAAATTGCATAAACGTTTCTGATATATGAATATCTGAGTGACCAAACGTAGAATCAAACCTGCTCTAATTCCATATAATAAGCATTCAAATCTGCGTTCGCTTGTACATTAAATGATACGTTTGTTCGAACAGAATAAAGTAGTGTAAATCGACCTACACGAATTTAAGTGCGTCATGGCTAAATTCAATCATTATTATTCATCGCATTATATTCCGCAATATTTTTGTTTATATTTTGTGGATGTAATAATTCTAAGTACTTCACTCCCGAAATAAGTTCACTCGGGTGTCCGTGTGGGTGAATTGTTCCATTCTTTTTTTATATTTCGAGGTCTGACACGACCCTCGTCATCAGAGAATCAGATGCTTATGCCGCAATAATTTTAAGAAGCGCGCCATTAACGTGAGGTCCCATGATTTGTCAGAGTTTTGATACCAACTTTTCTTCGTGTGTTCATATCCTTCAGGAATGGTAGCCTCGTCTTATTTAGGAAAAAGCCCGCGTAACTTTTAATTTTTTTTCTCTCCATACGTATCTCTATGGCTTCCTTCGTCTCTCGATTCCTAAAGCTGGAGGAACGGCTTAAACACTTCACAACATTCAAGCCAATGTCAGGTCTACACGTGATACTGTGCTCAGCTATGAGTGATTTCATCGGTTGTCCAAGCATTATGTACCGTCGGTGCTCGTCTCTATAGTACATCCTATTTCTACGATATAGGCGTTGCAACACCCATAGCAAACGCTATAGAATCCAGGCGTCTTCATCCCAATCTGATCTTTTCCTCTTAATACCAAGCCCCTGATTTTTGCCGTAAGTTTGTATTAGGTAGTGACATTGTTTCATTTTACAGTACTCCAGTTCCAGTTATAAATTGCCATTCATTTATCGTTATGAGCCGTACTAAGCAACGATGACATCGTTACTTTCGCCTATAATTGAAAGTTAGGGAAGAAAAAGAGGCGGATTTTGTGAGACTAGATGCTTCCTGAACATAAAAAATTCCGAAATGTTACTATGTTTTTTCCTATTCCTGCTGCTAACTCACTCTTTGCGCATAATTATCGTAAGAGAAAACAACAGAGTTCTCTACAATTTTGTCAAAGGTTTATACACTTTACGACCCCTTGGAAAAATTACAAGCTGTTATTATAACACTCAGACATGATGAAGCAAATTTTAAAACTTAACCATGCGATGGCACTGAATTTTTTTGCAAACAAGAATTGTTTCAACGTTCAAAAATTGACACCCTGATCGTTTCTGCTGGCTTTTTCTTCACCCCCTTTAGTAAGGGAAGGGGTTAAAAGAGCGCAGAACTGTAATACTTTCGCGTCTAATAGAATTCCTAAGACAAGTCTACTCCTTAATTCCATGAAGAATAAGGAGACCAAACACTCGCCCTTGTGGTAGACAACAGCGTGTACCCGTCACAGTGACATAGATGGTTGAGAATTGGAGTGGGCTGTAGGAATCACTCCCCATCCAGCTGCCTTGCATAAACCAACTCAAGGCAAAAGGAACCTCAGAGTTTCTTTTTGGTGAATGTTTATGTATGACGTGGGAGGAGGCTTTTCCATGAATCATCAAATGTGAGAAATGTCAGAGGGATAAAGGAGACCATGGTTTGGGGCATGATGTGTCAGGTGCAGTTTTTTGGATTTGGTGAATGCGGCAGTAGTTAGCGTTGAGATGACGGAATAGAACTGATATTTGAGTGAGGAATGGGGGCTAACTCGAACTTTTGGTTTTAAATGTTGAAAGACGTTGGTCATTCAATGATTTTTCTCAAGGAAAAATATTTTTTTCATAAAGGTTACGAAAACCTTCTATTTACTTTCGGAGGGCAGGACCAATATGCTGTTTCAAATTTATTGCTAAGCAAAAGGTCAATTCTAATGCAAGGTAAAATTATTACCTGATGAATGCTTATATATAAAAAATGTTACATCTGTCGTTGCCACCATTCTACATTATTCACTAAGAAGTAGATGAAACCAATAACGAACGATATCTTAAAGATAGTATTTAACTCTCTGCTGTGTAATTGACATGCATACATAATACTGATATTTTTTTAATCGTGATTGCATAGCAAAGAGTACTGTGTCATATGATATATTTTATTTTATCACGAAGTATATTTAGCCTTATTTGAGAGGCGACCAGAGGATCGCGGGTGTTGTCCTACAGAAGAAATAACGAGACAGAATTTTAAAGTTAATCTGCCTGTAATATCAGAGGTTCCAGACGTTGAAACTGGATGTAGAGTCTACAAACACCGTGATAGCAGGTTTACAGGCCGATGTCAATCATTAGGAAAGAAATAATAGTAAAAGGGCTTTGGCTGAATTATGGAAAAATAACCTCACCGTAACGGGAGACAGACAATCACTGGTGGGAGAGGGAAAAGAGACAAGCTTAGTAAACTTCTAGTTAGGAAAAAGAAACGTCAAAAGAGAAAAATCAGATTAGTTTTGCAATGAATGATGACTTGATTTGCATTGATTTGCAATGGTAGAAAGGAAAACTCTCATCGTGCAACATTGGCGCAGAAAATACACATATGTACTGGTTAGAGGCATCTTCTGCATTGAAGGCATACTGGTCATAAGATACTTGAAGACATAAGATCAAATAAGCAAATACAGCAACCCAAAAGCTGCAGAGATAAATAGTGACCATAACCTTGTAGCCATAGAGAATTGCCGTTGATACAAAACATAGATACATTAATACATGACACACGATTGTACACGACAATGTTGGCGGAAAAGGGTACTCGAGAAAAATTTACCTCAACCCTTGAGAAAAAAATAAATAATAAAATAAAAACGGACCCCGAATGAATATGAGAAGTAATGAAAAAAGGACAATAGAAGTTTGATCATAAGAAAAACTGGAGAGTAAGAGAGCTGACACATAACAGCCATAGATAAAAACGAAGATAAGGTAACTTATAGAAAAAAATTTAAAATACAAGAACATCGAAAAGGAAGAGGAGATATACCTCTGCCAAAATATTATGAATAAAGTAATTCGAGAATGTAAGACGGCAAAGCAGCATTGAAAAGAAAATTGCAGCGAGAAAATTAGCAGATACAAGAAGGGAACACAAAACCAGTATGCATGCTCATTATATAGAATAAACCACTGGTAACTTCCACACAAGATTTATTTAAACCGACCCAGGTTTCGACACACCATGTGTCATTATCAAGGTAGTTCGAAGCATTGGTCGAGAGCCTAAAATAGTGGACGTTTACATAGCCGTGACTCCGAAGCGGCGGAAGGGGGATGGGGAGGGTGGGAGAAACCGGAATGTGGAGTGGGTTTGAAAAGAGACAATAAAAAAGGGTATGAGTCACTTAGGAAGGCGTATATTGAGGAGAGGAGAATGAGTGGGGAACACAATGTCATTGAATAAGGGCATATTTTCTGGGGTATTCACAATTTCGAATTGTTCAAAAAAGTCCAATTTTATATCTTTGTCACAAACATGAAAAATATTAAACTTCAAAATCAGTGGAGTGGCCTGACTCACATAAAGGTTTTGAGATCGCTGATTTTTCGTCATTATTAATAAAGTTCTGTCTGTTTCTTAGCGTTCCTTATATAAGTGCTAAGAAACGTAGATAACGTTTTATTAATAATGACGAAAAACTTAAGAGACTTAAGAGAGAGAAATACGAAAGACAGCATTATCAGGTGTCAATTAATTTATTTTTACTAAGAATATGGTTATATTACAAATAGCCTGGTTTCCAAACATAATAAACAGCTTGCGAAAAAGAAATACTATTTCTTTACCGAAGCCCTATTTGACTTTATTTCAAAGATGTTTTGTGTATATATCGCGGAAAATATTTAACCCCCTTCCAAACCACATTAAGAAAGAAAAACACGTAGGAAAATTCCTTAAGAAAAGAAAAACTTAGTCATTACTTTTAAAAAATATCGAGGTTTTGTTTTGTAATTTGCATGAAATATTTATTTAATTAAATGTAATAAATGAAGTGATATTGTAATACCATTTTTATAGTACGTGTACCCGATCATGTATTTATGTCTTTTTTTTTAACCAATATAAAATTCTGTATATCCTGAGTCTTTATTTTCTATTATTGTATTATTTTCTTCACCGTATTGTCAAACAATTTCTCAAAAATTTTAAATCATTTTTGTTTGTTGCTATCGTTTTTTGCATGGTTCATTTGTCAGTAGTCTTAACACAGGATTATCCTTAGGGGTTATCTATTGTAATACCATTCTGTAATTCCTGGAAAGGAATTAAATGATTATTATTATACAAAAAAGTAATTTTTTTGTTTAAAGGTAATTCATAGCAGTGTGTGAAGAATGATCTAAGGTTTTCCCGGCGTATGATGTTGTTAAAGATTTCTCGGTCCTTCCACCAGGTCAGCCAAGATGGATAGTTAAAAAGATTCGAATGAAAGCCCGAGTAACCTTTTACGTAACTTTTTGCCTTAAAATAACACTGAAATCATGAAAATTTTGTGATTAAGACTTGTATACATGCAGTAAAACTGCATAATGAATTTTATTTATCTTTTATTTTCTAAAATTTCTCTAAATTTTTATCGTTTTCCTACCGTCTTTGAACGCCACCAGTATTTAATCATTATATGTACAGCATTTAAATGTGAATGAAAATAGATTTTACAATACATAAAAGTAGATTTATACATCCACTAAACTTTTGTTAAACCTGAGGTACCAAATTTTCGACGACTTTCATTAAATTCTGAAATAACATTTTCCCCGATTCTGAATTCAAAGCTTCATTTTCGTATATTTTCTGAGAAAAGAATCTCTATAACACTTGAAAACAACATTTATTTGAACTGCTGAAAAACTTATCAACCTTTATCAACCTTTATCAACGCGAAAATCGTTTATTTTCGATGTGAATAACGGCTTCCGTAACCGACTGATACTATTCATTTTCACCAAGAACTCTTTATTTTTCTTGAAATTCTCTCCTCTTTTTTTTTCTTTTCCGATATTTTATTTCACTCAACGTCAGTCATTGTAAAAGATAAAATTGGTGGAAGGTAATGAAACGCTTTTAAAAAATGAGGAGGGAAAAAACTAAAAAGAGAAGAGGGATGATTTTCACCAGTTTTATCGAGCACAACCCCATCCTTCTGCAAATATCCGTGGGAAAGATATGCCACAAAATGGCTGGACAAAGAAACAAAGACGAAAACCGTTCCTGCTATCTTACTGCTCGGTGATTCTTCGCCAAGAGTGATAATAATGAAAAGACGGCAGCTCCCTGCCACGAAAGTCTGCGCCAGGAACTTTGTTAGGTCTATAACCAAATATATGAGGTACTTTTCTTACTTGGTCTGACTCCTTCACTGCTAAAAACGAGGACAGGCTTGAATTATCAAAATGAAATGGGCGTATTTGAGGATAAGGGTTGAGAACAATGGTAGAAGAAGAAAATGATTCTCCGAATACTGGAATCTTCTATGGTGAGGAATAAGGATTTCTCAGAAGTGTGTCGCAGGAAATATGCAAGACTAAACTCCTTCAACTTCGAGGTAACCCCTTCCTTTATTCTGTTACAAGATAATGCTAACAGGGCCAAATCATGAATTCTTATCTGGATCCTCTAGTCAACCCCTTCTCCCACGCTCTATTTCGTAACATGGCAGTGCACTAACGCGAGTTGTTCTGAGTTAAATTCTGTGAAGTGTTTTTAAAATAAAATCGTGGAAATGTATGTTTATTTTTATGACTAACTTCGTTTTCAGCGACTTTAATGGCTGGATGAGAGGTTGCAATGTTTGATGAAATTCGGTGAGGAGAAAAGTATTTACAGCTATACTGTAATTCAGTTTAAATTCCCTTGTTGCCCTAAGTTATGGGTGCTAACAATTTAATTTTATATACTTAATGGATCGCCGTTCTCTACTACGAAAACGGCTATTGACGAGCGTTGCCCTTTCAGTCTAGCTCCGGATACCAATCTTCGCACCACGTTCTTACCCTTCTTCCTCACCGCGGAGTCCGTTGAGGGATGCGGATTATTATTCTTATGCGCTACTACCTATTCTATTAATTTTATGCTAAGTAGGGAAAATTTGCTTATAATACGGGATAATATGACGTTATTTTAAATTATGACTTGGATTCCTTATCAAATTAAACAAAATGTATTTATAAATTTCGCTTCACTGCACATGAATGCTTTATAATTGATGAATTTGGTGTCCAACTTACAAATGTCAAATATGAGTGACTTCAACTTATGCAAATATATGAATTGACATCAGTTATGAACTATTAAGTCCAGACACAGAACATAATTAAGATACGATAAGTATGATTGGCAGTGAGAACAATTAGATTTGACCAATTTGGTGGGGCGTCTCCCAAATACCTTGCGTTAAATTATAAACCAGTTCAAATTAGAACAAATGAGTGGGCAAAACAAAAATGGAAATTGTAAATCAATGATTAGAAATAAAAGGTGGATATCTACAATCCTTTGACGATGTTTCCCCGGCGAGTTCCAATTTTGCTCCCCTTTACGGGCTGTGTGGTCCAAGTTGTCACGGCCGACTCGCGGAGGTCACGATTCTACGCTGCACCATACGATAACTGCCAGGCACTAATATTTACTAACCATACAAAATTTTCAAATATATCACAGAGCAGGTTAACTCTGCATCTGTCCCGTCAAAACATCCATTAGCTGTCCCCCAATACGTCTCTCTTTCCACTTCCTTTGGTCAAACCCTTCCCCTACTCGCATTATTTGAACATCGTTCCCCACAATTCATCCCCTCCTCAAAGCGTGGCTTCTATTGTTTAATTATTATTGTCGGACATTACTGAACGTGATCAATAATATTCAGGTATTTTTTATGTTAGAGTATTATTTTTTGCTAGCCGGACGATTCTGTTGGCCCGTATGTCCCCGGAATTCTGATAGGCTGCTGAGCCTGTCATCAGGTTTTCCAGGGACCGGACCAACAGAACTTGACACACGTCCATGCCCTGGGTGATGAAAAACCCACCCAGGCGGGACTCGAACCCGCGACCCTCGGTTTAGCAGGCGAGGAATTTTCCCCGCTGCCACCGGGGCCGGCCATCGTTAAAAACTATAGTTGTCTGCTACCCCTTGAAGGTTAATTTCAGGTTATACAATTTTGCAATCAAAATCACGAGTACCGACTATGACATATAAAAACTTGGAACAAGTATAGGCAGTGAATGCATTACAATACACTGATGTGAAATGAAGTGAGCCCTCGGAGTGAACGCACCACATGTTTTAGACATATTTTCCTGCTTCTTCTTCTCCAAATTTTTTTCGCCATACTCTCATTTCCTCCTTTGACCTGTGGAGGAATACAGTTTGCAATTATGATATTGGATGTTTTTTTTCCCTGGTCAAATTCCCCTTACTTGCATGGGAACGAACCGTTGGGTCTACCTATGGGTCGCATTAATGTAAAGGAGGGAATTAAAAGTTGGTTTTTCGTATCGTGCAATCAGGAAGTATTTCTCGACGTCACATTTCAGTAAACATCTATGAGTCATAAGGATAGGTGTGGGAGACTAGACCAGTACCAGTAAAATTAAGATTAGGCAAAGACACTAAGACAATGTTCTTAACGAAATACTTTAATAAAGTGATTACCTCTTTCCCTGGAATTCAAAATGTATTTCATCATTCCAAAGAAATCAATATATTCTTGTATTCTTGCGCAGGCTATACTCATTCAAATTTTACCTTAAAAAGTCTTTAAACTTTTTGAAAAACCTCCGCTTCCTATAGAGGTAAGATAGAAAAATTTTTGGCTTGGCCTAATATTTGGGGAATTTCGTTAAGGGACCGACTTTTAGACGAGAAAATAATTGTCAATCAATGGGAAATTCAAGATTCAATTACATGAGTGAGTTATGGCAGAACTAAAAATAAATGTATATCACCTAAATTAAATACTGGAATTGTTAGTGAATTATTTTTAACAACGATCGAATACCCAAGTACCTCAATAAGTGTGATTTATAAATGAAAGTTTTTGAAGAGGAATTTTCATCTCATTGAAAATCTTTATCCATGCACAGTTATGTGTTCGGCTGTTATTAACAAAATTGTGCATCGGTCGCATCATAAATGTAGATTCAGCGTCTGTTATCTTCATATTCCTGAGAGGTCATCCATCCGTATGCCAGACCCCCTCCATGCTGGCCATCAGAAATGAGAACATTGAAGCAGCAGTAATCCCCAATTTCAGATTTCCCTTGACATGAGCTTTGGAAGAACTCATAGATCAGAAAATCCTCAAAGTCGGCTAATAACATTGTCCACTGAGAGAAAATCAAACGGCCAGTCCAAGCTTAACAGGATGGACTTCATAACACTCACGATGACATTGAATGGGCATTCTTTCCTCCTCGTCTCATACCGTGATTTTCAACTTTTTTCTCATGGTCTGTCAAAAGATAAAATAGCAGGTTCGCCGTAATTAAGGACGTTTTTGATGATCAACCTTCAAGGCCAAGTCCATCTCAATATATTTTATAATAATTTAAATTAACCAGCGACGGATTGGACGGACAATTTTTAATAATACCGTCTACTTCAGTCCCAGCGAAGCATTTATTTTCACATGTGGTCGCTACCATCACGAAAGCTATAAAAAAGCTTCCAGGAAAAGACTCGACAGATTTATGTTTTGGTAAATTGCACAGAGGAAGGACGGGAGATACATATGCGTATTTCTATTTTTATGTTATTTTAATAACTTAAAATAAAATATTCTCGTAATTTTGTTTTCTATATGTGCGCCAATTGCGGACGAATAAAAAACAATCCCTTTCAGAGTTACACTAAGTGTTACAATCACAAGGTAAGAGAGATGTCACTTTGTGAAAATTTATTATGTTCATGATGAAAAATATAACTTTTACTCATTTCACACTTTTTCATTATTCACCGACCAGGTTTCTATACACAGAGTCATTATCAACGTAATGGGATTCTGTGTTGGTTGACCCCTTGATAATGACACTACGTTAAAACCTGGTCGGTGAATAATAATAAAGTTTGAAAATAGTAAAGTTTTATTGTTAATCATGAAAAAAACAGATTGCGTTTGTCCTCATCATGATTTAAATAATGAATGTCATTTTTTATTCTTCAGGAAAACATTGAATGGAAACTATTTTCCGGCAAATAGGCAGTTTTAATTCGAAAGCAACGTATTGCTATTATTTGTTCATTCGATACCTATAATATCGAGATCTTAGTTTCCATATTTATGCGGCATTGATAAACTATATTTGATATTCATTGAAAGTATAAATTCGATGTCTTTTTTACGATACAACATTCCGACTTAACAACAACCGCTATAACACGCCATGGAGCTCGTCCACCGTCTGATTCATACCCAGCGGTCTCCGGCCACGAGGACTTGAAATCGAGTGTCTGAAAAGATTAGGAGCAGTCCTAAAGTTAATCATCCTAATCTGAAAAAACTTTTTCGAGCCTAGGTACGCATTATAGATGTATTCCTTGGAAGATTATGGCTATGTATGTACCATATACGCATATATTTTATACATATTATATGTATACGAACATATACGGTATATGTTCGTGGACAGCCTTGGTAGCTCGGCCAAGAAGAATATAAAAAAGTGATAGATTGTTATTTGCGAAGGAGATGGGAAGAGTGAGTTCTCAGATGACGATCAGAGAAAAATATTGATTACCACCTCTTCGGGGACGAGTTATAAACTTGCGGGTTAATTTTGGGTGAGATATTGGGAGATGTTCTCTAGAGTTGTGTGGGTGACTGAGGGCGGCGAGCGATGGGCAGTAGTAAATGGGATTTTTGGGAGGGGAGTGGGAGGTGCACGGAAATGAGTGAAGGGGGAACTGTCATCACGAGTGTGGGGAGGCGTATCCGCGGCAGGTGCGCCATTTTTTTCCTTGTTCATTTTATTATGTTTTCCAGCGGGGCGCAGTAGCGGTTGATCCTGACCCGCGGCTTCAGTTATTTTATTCTTTCCATCATCAATAAATCATTGTTAGCCCTGAAAAACACGGAACCGGAACGAGCGAGGGTGAGAGCACTAGAAGGTTGTTCTCGTCCACACTGGTACACGCCCGGAGCGCCTTCAATGGCCAAGAGGGAAGTGGAAAAAAATAACGCAACGAAAATCTTTTATCGTCCCCCTCTCTTTCCTGATTTCCTTATCCCTAGTTTTCCACATCTCATATCCGCACCTGGGTAAAGAAAATGCGCGGTTTCCCAGCCTCTCTCTTTTGCACTGTATCCCTCATTTTGACATAAACGGACAACTCACGAATACACAACGGCTTGCATGATTCACTATTTTTCCTCAGACCTTGTTCTGTTTTATACCGGGTGCACCCTACTCACGTGCTTTACTTAAACATACGTTTTTTTTCTCCAATTTTCTGTCTACCAAAGCCTTCCAGTGACAGTAATGGCAACTAAAAATTGTTGACACATGCATTCAGAGGTCATATGATAAATATTCTGAACCACTTTAAACAAAACATGTTTCATGTGAAAATTTGAAATGTGATGCGTCCGTCGTTTACTGACATAAGAGATTTGCCTGTCTTATTTCAGCATGCATTGAAACAATGCCTTTGCTGAGGCTTTAGTGTCAATCATTCTGAAAACGAGGGTATGACTTGTTGCAGTATCACTGTAATTATCGTTAAAAATTAATTAATTCCATTTTGATGATTAAAGTAACTTATGGAAACCAACAAAATCAGTAGCGTGCCATAGTTAAGCAGGTTAGTATACTTTAATTAATACTATTGATCAGGAAAACTCTATGCTTACACATTACATGATAGTACATACCCATTCACTAAAATCTAATGGATATTTTTCATTTATTTTCTATTAAAAGCCAATATGAATTAAATAAATTATTTAAAAATATTCTACTTTAGTCAACACTTTGATTACCTCACAGTTAGACTCCTTCATTCTCTTGTAATGAAATATTACACTCAAAGTAAATGTATTACCACTATGTTTTCACATTTACAATGTTTTTCCGTACATAAAAGCGTATTTAAAGAAAATTCAAGCAATTTTCAATTAAACCAGGATAAAGCCTGCAGGGAGGTTGGGAAATTAGCATGTTTGCATTTTAAACACATCCACACACTTAACCGCGTTCAATTAAGCCTTCGTTCCTTTCATTTGTGGAGAATTTAATCAACCAGAGGGAGAACGAGTACAGGTGAAAATGCGAAAACCGATTGCTTGTTTATTTTTTAGTTTCTGCGGTGGAAGTTGGCATGAGGATTAATAATTCCTGACACATGTGATTCATGATCCATTTGGAATGTAAAAGAATGATTTTTCAATCCAAATCCATTTTTCCTTGACTACTTGATTCCTTTTCCTGAACTGACGTACGGTATAGCGATGGTTGTTGACCCTGCCTTCGGCTTAGTGGGAAAAATTGACCAGAGTGAACCTCTGCCACCTTGCCCTCTTCACCGCGTATCACAGAGTATTTGCATTTACGATGGGCGCGTAATTACCTGTGAGCGAGAGAACTACGCGTGCGATGATTGCAGGGGAATGCACGAGCTCTTGAGTCTGAGGACGATGTAGTCATGGGTCACGCCTGACGGGAGGAGAAACGAAGGGACCTTGGCTGGAGAGCCAAAGGCAGAGGAAATGAGTCGCTAGGGCTGCCTCGTCGTGTGTCAGTGACGTAGGGGAGAGGGGGAGTAGAGGAAAGGGGGAAGGTAGAGAACCGCGTGAAAACTTTGGGGAATGGGGACGAATGGGAACGGTTGGAGTTGCTTGTGGATGAAGTTAGACGTTGATTGAGAGGAAAGGTGGAAGGGAGGTTGCGACGGCAAAGTTGGGTGGCTGGAGCGAGGTACGTTGAACGTTTGGAGCAAGGAATGAGAGTTTATGCTGAGAAATGGGAACGAGTTACGAGACTCCCTCCTGTTACCTATCCATTATAATTTTTCATTTCGGCGAAATATTCTTCCTTTTTTAACCTGAAAATTTTCTTTTTATTGCCTCTGGGAGCATCCAGTCTCATAATCACTTGAAGAGAAAAGTTTTTTCGCAGATTTTCTCTGTTCTCCATCTATTAGAGTGTACCTCGTGCTCAAACGGAGATTAAGCTGTATCGCTTGCCATTTTTTTATGATAATGATAAAAACTCCATCTAGAGAAAACGATACGTTATCGTTATCATGAGACATCCCTTAAGGTTGAGGTTTTCGTGTATCTTTTATTACTTTTGATACTATTGTACAGGGACCAAGGGAACTTATAAAATACTCTAGTCAACCTTACAACGACTTAAGAATAATTACACAATAGTTACTTTTGAAGGAAAGAGTGCGTAATTACATCATAAAAGTGTTAATGCATAATAAATCAGTCAGAAAAAAAGTATATTTCCATCTTAAAGTACATAGTTAAACAATGCTGATGTTATCATTAGGTGCTGATATTTTGTACTGAGTAGTATAATTGGCAAAGGGAAGGGGCGTTTAGATAAAAAATACTAGTTTCAGGGTTTCTCTACACTAGAGGGCTAAAGAAATTATGCGGTGAAAGCTACGAAACCTTGAGGCAAGTTAATGGCTGTATCACATGGCTTCGGTGAAGAGAATATTTGGCGATTAATGTTAAATATTTTTACAACATTGTAGGAATTGGTAGGTGCGTCGCCGGCTGGTGATGGCTTTCGTGACATCTGAAACATCACCCATGAAGTCACCTTTATTTTGGCCGAAGGTGCCTTCATGATGTTGATATGTGGAGGAAAATTCGGTTGGTATGGAAATAATATATGAAATAGAGTAATTAAAAATACTTTTTTCATTTAATATTAGCAATAAAATATTTCCAAAAATAAACTTAAAGAGGAAAATATTCACCTGATATGAGAATTTAATTCTGACCACATGGTAGCGTGTCGAGTTCTGTAAGCGGTAAGCTGCAATTTAAGCTAAGTAACTGGAGTAATAAATGTAAGAATCCATTACAATCACGATAGAAGAGAATTCCTGTTTCTTAGCATGTAGAGCAATTGGCTTTATGTTGAGGAATCTGGTTTCTAATCCCATCCTGGCGGGTTGTGTTCAAATCAAATCGAAATGATTCCAGGAACTAAACTTACAATTAACAAGGTAAAAAAACGAACGGTCGGACATATTCGCGAGTTTTACATGCACGAGTAGATAACTTGAATGTCTGATGTATTGTGCAGTGTCTATCTAATCGCGTTCTTCAGAAAAATCAACTGTATTTTCGAGAGAAGTACTCTATCGGGAAGACTACGTGAGTTTATTACAATTGGGTTGAATTTATCAAAATCCTGAGTCCTTCAAGATTCTACCGCGTGACTTCTTATGTACGTTCTTGGAGTCATTGCAATAGGTTTCGATCTTCAACCCCTTCAACCGCGTTAGCAGCATTTTCTCCGTAAACTTCATGTCATCTGGTCTAAAGAGAGTGATTCTTACACATGTTACATGCAGCTAAGTTGGATGGAATTTAAGTTTTCAGTTCACTTAAAAGAAATAAAGTGATGATTGTCTTTCGAAATCAATTTCCCTTAATGGGTCTCATAGCAATTTATGATATAAAGGGTAATCCTAGACTTCCGAGGAATGATTTTCATAGGTTTCGCTGATTTTTATCAATAGTCATGAGAGAAAACAGTGTCCGTTCGTGTCCATTCCGCAAACGGCACGTCATTTCTACCCAGTAAAGACCCCAACTTAACAAATTTACGAGCTACATATTTCCGAAGGTGTTGATTCAATTCCACATGCTTTTATTGATTCACTACCGTCAAATTGATAGCCTGTATTTTTAATTTTTACACTATTGCAGGCCCATACTTCCGCAAAAATGAGTCATATGATAGAAGTTAAATTATTTAGACAAAATAAGAGCAATCAGTTGAAAGACTTAATGTCAGAAGAAGTGACTGACCTGTAAATCCAGACATAGACATTATCACACAGTTCAGATGATAACAGGTTTTACTTGCATTTTAAACAAAAGAGCTGTTCAGAACTCTTCCAAAAGCAAAGAGCAGTTAGAGCATAAGGTGATTTAACTATGACTGCCAATCCTTTAAATAAAAGAAACTCACAGAAGTAAATAAACAAGAAGAATAACCATTAGGCTTAGAATAGTTGACTTTGAAGAGAAATTAGGGGAAATAATTGGCATTGGATGTGACATTAATGATACACCTTATTTTGCAGTGGCGCAAAATTTCCTATTTTCTATTATGCTACGATATTCAGTTCCGCCCAGAAAAGTTCGACCATTGATCTATAGAAACTCACCAATGAAAACTGCCAAGTATGCGAGATAAAATGTTTTCTTTTATGAGCGTTAGTGAAACTCATACCCCAAAATCTTTTTCAAAGGAAAATTCTGCCATGGAAAACTTCAATCAAAAGAGCAATATCACAAAAAACAGGATGAGAATACCTCAATCATTCGTTCCTTATCACTCGTGGTATAAAAGTTGGATCAATTCGTTTTTAAGTTTCGTAATTTAACAAAATATGAAACCCAAAGGGACAATTGTTTGTTGAATCGAGGTGGAATAACATTATATGTTGAAAAAGCTTTAGATAAATTTTTAGCCTTGTTCTCTATTAAATAAAAAGATATTGGAAGACTTTCATCGAAGCACGGACCGTAATCAAGTTTGTTCGCGTGGCACTGTATAAATTAGACTGCATATATGGTAAATATTTTACCAAAGGCGAACACGATTACCCATTAGTAATAAAAAAAGCATTGGCTCAAATTGTACACTTCCCTTCGTCGTGAGAAAAAGCAACGGGAGTTTTCCCTTCGTCCATTTTCCTCCAAATCCACTAAAATATGAACCGCTCTTCTTTTCTAAGGCCTTCTTGTCCACGTTTCTCAAAACCGTAGCACTCTGCCACCGCAGTCCTTTCGGTCGTGCATTCACAATCCATCTAGTGACATCCATTTCCCTTACCCTCGCCGCTCCGGCAATTTCACGCGGTAGCGGTCCTTTCCGTGACGAAACTCTGTAATGAATATACGATGACGGAATCCTATTGGGAAGGAGTATTGCACCAGTTGCTATGCCCATTATTGACTAAAATTGGTGATCCAAAGTGGGAACGCAAGCTAAGGGCAGAGTTTGCTTGAGAAAGCGATGAGTGGTTGATCGAGTGTTATCTCGGGATTGAAATTATTTCCTTCGTCATGTTTAATTTGGAAACGGTAAACGCTGCTTGATCCACTTCATAGTGAACTAGTGTAGTATTGAGTGGATATTAGTCACTTTTTAACGCTGAGTCTGTGAGTAGTTTTTTAGTTCCACCAAGTTAGGCCGGTCAAGCATTAAACTTATATAGGCTATAACCTGACCACAGCTCGTGGATGAAATCTTGTAGGCTAATCTCACTAAGTTTTGTATTGAAGAAGATATGCGAATAAGTTATCGAAAAGTCGGCTATGAAATACCTAATCTGGTGCCGTCACCAAGAAGACTTCATTTACGTCGTCTTCTGGAAATGCCGAGGGTCTTTCGTCTAACCATAATTCGCTACGCATGTTGAAAGGCTAGAGAGTTCTGCAAGTTGAGATTTGTACAGTAAAATACCGGCCTAGTAATCAGCTTCTGACACTCAAATGCTATTTAAACTTCTATTCGTGGGGAAATTCCGGTCGAGTCATGAATAGTTTAAATCCCTTTTCCTAATTTTTAGTTAACTAATAGATGGGAGACTGTGAATAACTCAACAACTGAACTACGTTTATAAAGTTTTCTAAATATTCCTCTGAAGATTAGTCTTGTATTCTTAATTACTGGTCTCCCTTTTCACAATTGTATTCATTTGTATACTTCATGCAAGTATCGGGAGGAAAAATAGAGGAAATAATACTTGTATCTGAAGGAAAAAGTTGAGGGAAATGTCAGTAGAGGAAGGCCGTAAGATTAATAAATGGGGGTATTAAGAAGAAAGTATGTAAATGAAATATAACTCGGTTCAACTTCGTGAAGTTCCATGTTAAATAGTCAAAATAACTTTTACACTGATCAGTTCACAGGTTAATATATTGCACAATCCAGATTTCGACGCCTGACATCATCATCAGGTGATCACTGAAGCGAAGTGAAAGCAAACTGACCAGTGTAGTGTAAAACTTATTTTTACTAATCAGATAGTATGTAAGAAGAGGTACCAGGACTATAGCAAATGAGCATCAGATGGAATGATTGAAGGCTGCAGTCAACCAACCTTAGTATTAAACGAACAGTGAATGCATCACAAGCTCTGAGGGTACGAGCGGTACCCATATTTCGTCTGTATCCCTCACTTCTCTCGCTTATCGACGCCTTACAGAGGTGTTTTCATCATTAGTAGGATGAGGGGTGGAATATTGAACTCCTCGCTAGTCAACCATTGCATTCTCCACTTCCGCTATCTCTTGCCCAATGCAAACGAGTAATTTCCTCGTATTTGCGGGGAGAGAGAGGGAGGTAGGGCTCCGCCACTTTGACTGTTTGATCTGCGGATTGGTGGCGGCGCCCTGATAGCAGTGCAGCCCACGGTCGGATTTGGTGAAGGGCTCGAAGCAATAAAGACCCTTTAATATGAGAGCGCCTGAAGAGATGTGCGGCATCGGTGAGCTGAGTTTCCCTAAGAACATATGAGACTTGCACTGGAATACGAGATCAAGATAGAAACGAGGAAATTGAACGTGACCTTTCTGTTGGTTCCGTTGGTATCAGTTACAAGCGATTCCACCTTTTTTTCCACTTGATAAAAATCCTGGTTAAAAGTAGGCTATCAGCTATAAGTATTGGTAGGTAATTCATTTTTTTCCGTAAATGAAGGCCAAATAATAAGCAATCATCTCAGTCTCTGGTAATAAGAGGCTCTTACTATTAAGGCTTCGACTTCGCTTCGGAAAGAAGAACGTGAAGAGGAACGTGCCAAATGTGGAGAGAATACAGCTCTGGTATCTCTTACTTTAAACTTTATTTGTTCTACCTTTCTGATGAGAAGCAGAAACTGTCAATTTTGTTTTTAACTGAAATGTCAAATTTACTGTCGCTCCGTTATTAGCATTCAAATATCACCGATCGAGTTAATGATATAAAGTTTACTGCAATACGTTCAACCATTCAATCATTTAATTGACTCATTCAATTTCATTAAATGCTTGTCAAAATTGCAACTTACTCAAGGATAAATTCGATGGTTTAGGGATTTACTGTGAAGAAATTCATTATGAAAATTAAAAATATGTCGTGTATATGATGAAACTGGAACAATTCAATAGCTAGAACTTCATTATGTCTACAGTGAAAATATTATCCAAATCGCCAAAATGGCTACCTTAGTCGTTATTGGTAATAACCTAAATATTTCCGAAAAAATTACGTACGGAAAATTTGTGACTTAACAAAAGTAAAGATCTCTTATTTTATCGCGTTTGTCAGGACTAGAGATGTAGTGAAATGTCCTCATAATATTCACTGTGTCGCTCTGAAACACACCTGTTCTGAATTTCTCAAGGAAGCTAAGCCTAGCGTATAGTCTTCGAGTCTCTCCGACTCTCTAGGGGCTCCCTTTGTGAAGTCACGAAAGCTAAGATAATGGGAGTGAAAGGTCACAAAAAGGAATTAAAAAAAATAAATTATGGGCACGAATTTCAATAATAGCCTAAATAGCTAGATGCGTCGTTCTAGTGTTAAGGTGTTAGGTTTTAAATTAAAATTCCGCATGTTTCATTTGATTTAGGCTATTAGAATTTAGGGATATATATTAGTTTTAGCAAACGATAGGTGATAGCAATTGTTATAATGACATTTCTATACCCAGGCTACTTTAAATTCTGTTTTTTGATGCGATAAAATGTGACTAGTGAATATAATACATTCCTGGTACGATGGTTGACCTTCGAGAATGAACTCGAAAGAAGCCCTGAAAACCCTATTGGTACGGTAATAGTTAGTTTGGTAATAGTTAATGTCCTTTTAAAAATCCTTCATTGAAGCTTAAAACGGATTCTCGGTAGATATAATGTTCTCCTAGTTCACAAGTTCCCTGCTCACCTACTCCATATGCGACTCGCTCATTTCCCACGCTCATGATACCCTTATATTACCTCGCTTACCTTCTTGCCTTCACCACCCCAAGTATCATCTCGTTATTCACAGCAGACGTTTTGAACGATCGCCGTATTCGGACGCGCCCACGTAGTGATCGTCCGAGCAGGTGGACGGTGCAAGTGGTTTTTGAAGTGGTAGGACTCTTTGGACTCGCTAAAGCCCATCATCCAGCAATTCCCTTCCTCAATTCCGCTTTGAACCTCCCCCTTCACTAGTCTCTGCAATAGGTCCACTCCCCCGACCATCTCCTAATCCCTTCCACGTTCAAAGGGAGAGTCGGGAGAACTGCAGAGGATGAACGGAGGGAAACCTTTTCCCCTTGACGAAGTTAATCCGCGAACATTACCCCAATTCAATCCCTGCCCCCATGCCTGCCCAATTTAATCCTCCTTCAGGCCTCTAGGGAGGCCCAGGATAAGCGGAATTGAAGTGTAAATTCTATTGCATTCCAAAGGATAGTAAAACGTTCAGTAATTCTGCATTCAGTTGTAGGCAGAGAAGTTCGTTCATCAAACGTCGGGCCTATACCCGCGAAGATCAGTCAGGCCTTTTGCTAGTAAGTTGCTAGTGTTCAGACCTTCAGTACTTAAGGTATTATCCGTTTCTTTAATTTATAGTAATTTTTCCGAGCTTTATTCTTGCGTTGTTGGCAAATTATATCCTTATTACCTTTAGATCACAGTCTAAATAGTTCATTTTTTAGGGTAAATTATACACACTCTTGTTTTCATTACATGTACTCGAGAAAGAGCAGTTATACCGTTGAAGTACTGCTATCTATGTACTGAAATACTAAATGTTAATGTACTGATATCACCAGCAGCTTCTTTAAAATTTCCTTTGGTCATATTCGGTATTAACCAAATGACAATTCAATAAAGGATTATTTTATTTTAATGGATACATTTTTGTATCTACGAGAATAAATATGAAAAAAAGAATATATGCATATAACAAATACAGCCAAGGTGCTCGGCTTCATTTGGAAACATTGGAAACAAATCGGAAACATCGGAAACAAATGTTGCATTGGGAACATCCCTTATTACGGTAAAAAAACCTGCATAAATATTATCCAATTAATTTAAATTAGCAAACTTGACAATTTACCTTTATAATTGGTATGACTTCACTTTTTTAAGCTGTTTTAATAACTACAAGAAAAAATAATCAACCTATGCGAACAAATGAAAAAATTCAGCTACGTATGCCATGTATAATTATAAAAAGGCGGGTATAAACTGATAAATATGCGTATTTTTCTATCATATCCTTGTCGTTAGTCAATGCGTGCGTGTGCCTGAAGTTTTTTATGTAAGTTTGAAAAATAGGTTGAAAGGAAAACTCTTGAATTTTTAATTAAGTTTTTCTTACACCTTGAAGCTTTTCGACTCTGAGCTTAGTGAGACTTTCAAAATTTTAATTTATTTTGACTCAGGAAATGAGAAGTTGAAATTTTGGACAAAGGACCTTAATTTGCTACATCTCACGCTTTCATTTACTCCCTCAAAGTTATTGCTTGATATGCAACTGAATATGTCAATCAGGATTACTTATCCTCTTCCTGCCCTCCAAGTGGTACCAATTTCAATCAGACGGGTAAATTAAACTCGATATAGCTTTTTGCCTGCTGCATCAGTCACACGATTGACTGCTGTTCATTTCTCAGAAAGCTCTCATTAGCCTTTTACTGAGTTCCTCTTGGTGACTGTTGACCCTTTTTAGGCGGAAATGCAACTTTTATTCGAGACATCATCAACCAAACTTATCCTTCCTGTGTAGGAAAATTAGTAAAAAGTGAGCTTTTATAAATATAACTTTAGACTTATTGCGACGAACGTCGCGGAAAAACGAATTGACACAGTGGGAAAGGAGTAAAAAATGACCAATACGGAATGATTTCCAACAGTCACACTATATTTAATATACTAAATTACAATTATGACTACACAACAGCGAGGCCCTCAGGCTAGCTGCCGAAACTTGACGAATGATGCCTGCTGACGAGGTACACACTTCGGTGGCCGGCAGAGGAGTGAGCCGCTGCGATGAAACGTCCGGTCGGCGCAGTCAAAGGAGGGGAGGTAGCTCTGGATCAGTGGAGAAGGGGGAATTAGGGGAACTGTTCGTCCAGCCATTGGTTGAGACGGCGGCGTAGAGGAGCACTATTGCCATAAAGTTCCGAAAAGAGGCCGCCAGATGCGAATTCACTATAAAAGTAGGGCACCTTGTTCTTGTCGCGCAACATCGCCGACAGTGCGCACTTGGAAATCTCCCTACCGCACTTTGTCCGCGAGCGAAAATGTCCGCGGCGAAATTATGGCCAAATTTGTGCTGATAATTCGGCACATTATCTCCCAAAGGTAGTTAATAATGTGTTGTTGATAGTTTTGAAAACGCAATGATACTCTCCTGGGCTAAGTTCCACGCTTCTCCAACTCCTGCAGTCACGGTTGTAGCCTAAAAACCAGTCTACACGGATATTTGGAGCTAAATTGGTTTTCAATAGGTAAATTTAAGTTATTGTTTATATCGCACTTCCAGTAAGACATTCATGCACAAAAGACACGAAAGTATTAAGCAATTTTAATATCGGCCGAAGAAAGTTCTAATTTCGAAAACTCAACAGACTTGATGAATAGTATTGAAAATCTTTTAACAGATTTAAGTGGAGATAAGTCATACGTTTAGGTATCACGTGGAAAACCATCCTGTATTCTCTCTTTCCTCACATCACATTGCGTTCCTCAATTACAGAAGTACTCGAGGAAAGGAATTGAAATGATTTCAGCCCATGGATATCCCATCGGAGCATGGCAAATTCTGACGAATTTCCCTGAGGACTACTATTGATTATTAAACTGTACTGAGTAAACACTAAACAACCTTTGATACTTGTTCTATCAAAACTTACGTGTGATGTAATCAATATGATACTTAATGAAGTCAGATTATTTTTCGTCACATTTCTTCTATAAATGTTGGTAAAGGAGACTTAAAAAGGGAAAAAGTATTATAAATAAGGAGAATATTTCACAGTGAAACTTCTCGTAGGATGGTCCGCAGTAGTATAATGTTGCACGTGGGAGACAGGAAATGAAGATTCTCTGGCGTATGCGTGCAGGTTGGAGTAAACCAGGAGAGTAGGGAGGGTATGTGGACATCTTAGCTCAACGCTGTTTTTGATAATTGAAAATGGTGGTTTATAGAAGAGGAAATTATGCACGTCGGAGCTAAAAAAATTAGGCGTTCAAATAATTGAATAAGAAAAGTCATTCGTTTGTGATTTTTGCTTAACTTCCTCGGGCGTTGTATTGTGGTTGAGTTCAGAGAAAAAGAATCTCCAATGAGTTTGAGCAGGCAAATGGTATCAAAAGTGTTTCAGTCCTCAAATTCCATGACACCTGAGGAGAATTTTTGATTTAGCTGGCGCCATAATTCGCATTTTCTCTCAGATAATTGTTATAGTCGCATTTCCCATAATTAATCCCTTGCGATTGCAGAAAAATGTACAGTGAACGTTACACTCTAATAGCCTATCACTTTTTTGTTAATAGATGATAAACCTTATATTGTACATCTCAAAAACATCGGCTGATATGAGAGAAAACTGGATGTTTTTAAATCTCTCTCTTTAAGGTGAACGGAGATACACCTGCAGACAGGATTTTTGCGAAAAGAAAATGCCCTTGAGATGACGCGTTTAGTTTATGAATGGATTTTCAGCCCCTTTCCAATGGAAAATGAATGGAGTGGGCGATATATAACGATATATTTCGATTTATATCGATAGTTTTGATCACATGAATCGATTATTCATAACAGCCGTTGCCATGGTCCACCAACAAACTTTACTTTGAACAATCAAATCCAATCATGGCTAGGAAAATAAAGGCTTCAGTAGGTAGAGTGTCTTCTGCGGCAAAGAGATCGAGTGCATTAAGAAATAGTGTAACTACTCAGTGACGCGAGGAGAGACACTCTGACCTGCAAGACAGAATGGAAGCTTTGCGTAAAAATCAGACAGACGTGCAAAATGAATATAAGCTACCATACAATGAGAGGATAACGATTAGCTGTGGAATAGTGAAACTAAAAGGCAACGCTATACTTGAATGGAACGTATTTGTACGGCAACCTGCAATTCAAGCCAAAGGTTGAAAGCCTATTTGCAGGAAGCCACGTTCAATTACAAGCCTGAAGTGGACTATCATTTACATCCAAAAAAATCACTGGTGACATGGGTTTGATTAGCCGCAATTGTGACACTTGAAAATTTTCTAATGAACCTGCAGATATCTGCTGCTGCAATGGGAAAGTGTCTCTGCCATTATTACGAGAACCATCAGAGCCGGTGAGAAGTTTGACGTGTTGAACAACGGCACATTCGAAACTTTTCATGCAGAATATACGCATGTATTATTCCTGCTTTCAGGTGGCATATTTTGGAGAAACCATAATTGTGCATGATACGGGATACATGCCAATGTTTAAAATGCAGGTAAAAATATATCACTAAGCAGGCATTGAAGTGGAAGACCCTTGGGTGGACGTGAGAAGGTCGTATTAGCGTGGATAACTCGAGCGTACAAATTAGAACAAACTTAACTGCGGCAAGGATTCACTTTTTTCAACTTTTTGATAAACTTATCTAATATATTATCAATATTCGTATGTTCTTGTTTGTTCTACGCGTTCCAATAAGATTCATCAGATTGCGATTAAACTTTTGTGATTTGTTGTGCGCGCGCCCTCGAAGGTTTCCGAATAATTAAATCTATTTTATAATTGGTGAAGTGAGAGTCGTTTCAACAAATGAATGTTGGCACGCAAGCTCCTTAAAGAAGCCAAATACGATAAGCATGCAACGAAGCAGAGGTGTGCCTAGTTAGCAAGAAAAATAATTGCAACGCATGCTGGGCACAGCTAGTAAATATTATAAATATAAAAAATAATGATTTATATCCATCCATATATAAAGAGCTCGCAAACCATTGTACTCCAAGCAGAAAAATATTTTCCCACATTTGAGGACATGGAGCTCGCCAGCTTCATTTTTATGTGCAAAATACCTCAATGAACGGGATTTAGATGTATCCAACATCAAGGTAGACAAACCGTTGTTATTTATAGTCACAGAACTGATTACATCGTGTTACAATTTGCCCAACAGTCCACGTAGAAATTTCACCATAACTCCCTCGTTAGCTCTAGTTTTCTGGAGCGGGAGGGGAAATAAAGTGATGACGCCATACGTGACGTCGTCACTTCTACACTAGTTCTCAGAACGCTCCCGGCTGTTTGGAGTGTTCACTTGCCAGCACTCATTGAGTATCATCTCTTGAGGAAAAAGATAGGAGTACGTATCGTGCAGCACATGACATCTTGTATATTATCCGGAACTACATGTTATGATACTACCTTGAGATTGTCGGCTTGTACCGCCAATGAAATGAAATTTATATTTTTTTATGGATGGATTTAATATTAGTGGGAGCCTCTTGAATTGCTGAATCTGCCTTAACATTGCCAATATCCCAAATGAAGGTCACCGATACTCCCATTACAAAGAAACACCTAACCCACGTTAATTGATGCATTCCAATTTTATTCCTGGACCCATTAGAGTGGCCAATATGTGCGTTGTGTCATAAATAGGCATCAATCCATAAACAGGCAGTTTTAACTAATAATAGCTAAGTAGTGAGACTAAAAATAGTCAAAATAGTTTTTATTACTATTTTTGCGTATTTTTACCAATATGACAATAAATGATAAGAAATTACTGGCATATGACAATGTATGATTTTTTTAAAATTTCAAATGTATGCACCATAAATATGTCAATTGAAGTCCTTAGTAAATGGCTCAGCTGAATCTCCTTCAACGTTTTTCGTGTGATAGTCTGCTCGTTGCGACCGATATAGCAATAAATCTCTGCGAAATATATATTTGATATAATTTTTCATGAATCAAAAACTGTTGAATTATAATTCTCCGTGTGCATGATATATTTGGAGAAATTAATTCCTGTTGAGTATGTATTTCAAAAGTAAGTATACCACCTGACGGATAATTAAATGCTGGTTGTTGTTTGGGAAATGTTTAATAAAACACTCTTTTAACCCTCCAGTGTGCCCGCGAAAATTTTGAGTTTCTGAGCTGCCCGTTTGGTACCGGTAGTATATGATGCTGGTTGGTATCCATATTTCATAATAGGTGGCAGTGTCTCTAACTTTTAGATAAATCATCTACGGACGCTTAAATCCCTGTTTCGCCATGAAAAGAGTATCACGTGTCTTTGGCTTTGTTGCCAGTGCGCCCTCGCATGACAGTGATTTATTAATTTTCGTGAGGTAAATTATTTATTATTACACATATTTAGAATTTCCATGAATCTCAACAGTGCATCTTAATTTGTTTGCTTGATTTTATTCAAATTTCATGTCGGAGGCAGTTAAGTCATGAGTCATGTGTCAATTGTGACCCGGGCCACAATACGGAAATCGGGGCATGAGCATATTTAACTACGTTTAAAATAATAAGTGCTATAAAAGCATTTTGACCAGACTTTTTCCTTTAAAAATACAATGTTCCTGAGGAAATTTTTAAATTATATTTGTTGTGAATAAATCCAAACGTACCCTCTATTGAGTGTGAAGTTGTTCACTTACTTAAACTTACTATTACTTAAAGGGTTATCGATTATTTATGTACGTAATTGATTGATTCTTTCCGACTATATGCGCTGATAGATACCTTGATAAATGAGTATTATTGAGACCAATATGGTAATTTTATCGAAGCACCGCAGTGTCGTTCGCATATTTTTAAATTCTGGCAAATTTTTGTCACTTTATCTATATCGGAATAACTGAAGAGGCTACATTTTAGCAATTTAATCTAACGATAGATAAAGCTGAATTTCTGTCATTCAAATCATTCCGCTTGCGAAAGTTGTACTAAGCTACACTAGCCCATTATATTGTAGTATATATAATTCCTTAAAAATAGGGAACGTCAATATTGAAGGAATTCGATTTTAGGTTTCTAAACAATGTAATGCTGATATTTGCAAAGGTAATCACTGTAAAAGTCAGATAAAACTACTTGATATATTGCTCATTTCAGAATATTTTCAAGCGTCTCTTAAGAAGTACAGTCAAAAGTACTCTAGCAGAGTAGGTAGTAAATACTCGTTGGAATAATGAGGAGGAAAATCCTTCCAATTTTTTTAATTGAAAAGTAATCTATATTCCGGTTAACTAGTTCTCATAAAGTCCCTGGTATGATCTTAGGCTTTTCTGGTGTATGCTGTTGAATTCAATTCGGGTTTCTTGCCGAGAAAAAAACGCATAGTTGCCAACGTCTCGATGGTCCATCAAATCGTCGGCAACCATGGATTTTGACCTTGTCTAGATGATGAATAGAAGTCAATAACGTAACTCCCTTGATGTAATATTCTGGGCTTGGAATGGAGAGCAGCGTTTGTTTTGACTCCGACTTGGAAGTGAAAGTTCAGCCTTATGGCATTAATTTGGCGAGCAATTTTGAAAGCCTGCTTAAAAATTTAAAATGCTTTTACCGTTTACGTGCCGAAATCTCTAGTTTAAATAATTTAATCAAGAAGAATGAACTTAGCTATTCAATGAGTTGACTTTCCTGACTCCATGTTTTCCTTGTTTACGTGGAATTGTTATTTTTTTAAGTTATTCACTCCGTATTCTCATAATAGACAGTGACACATGAGATCCTTGAATGGCTTCTATTTTTTTATGATTTATAAAAAATGATTTTTTTATACAGCAGTTTAATTCGTGCGATGATTATTTATATTTATAGTTAGAAAAATAAATGTTTGCTACTTTTCTTCTCGAAAACCGCAAAACCGATAGTGCTGAAATTTTGTACAATATTAGGGAATATACCAAAGAGAGCTAAAAAATACTCGCCGTCGAAAACAATTGTAAATATAATTTTTACCACTTTCAGGCATTATTTATTTTATTCACTTTTCAAATAAATAACTGTCACACAAATTAAACCACTGTTTTTTAGGTTTACTGTTTCATAACCAAGCATTTTTGGGATGAGAGGTATAAGATACTTCAGGGTCAAGTTTAATTTGGTAAAGAGGTATGATATACTTTAGGGCGATTGTTAAGAAAGGGAGGAGCTTAATGAGTCGAAAGCTAGAGCGGTCACTACCCGATCGTCAGTCTTTCTCCACTCCAAATATTCGTGCCCACCCCTTACCCCAAGCAAGAGTGGATTGAGCCGTTCCCGTCAAAATCTCCTAAATCCCGTACTCCTTTTTTTCACTTTCCCTTGTTATGAACCATCCTTCCGACACTGCTTCGAATATTCAGTGCCCTCTCTCTTGCCCCAAGTTATCACTCTCACCTGTCCTTCACTCTACTAGAGCCTCATTTTGAATTATTTTCTCGTCCTCATCAAGCTTTAAAAGAGAAAGGAGCTAATCACACCTCAATTACCCACAAATATATACGGTGTACTCGTTCATAGCGAAACTGCCGAAACCGGTTGGACTCATAATGATAAATCTGTAAATCTGCAAATCTGTAAGACACTAATTGTGGTTTACAACAATACCAACCTTCCAACTTCTGAATCTTCTTTCTGTGTACTTATAGATAAAGGTTTTTTGGATTGATTGCAAGGCTTTTTCGATCGAGTTCTACCTCACCATGAAAAATGGATATAGCTGCTTGTGTCGGTTGCTGAAGACCTAGCAATTATTGAGATTGAGTTTGCACTTTTATGAGACCCTCCGCAATGCTAAGGATGAATATTCGCCTCCTATTTTGATTATTCTCATTCCAATTTGAATTTGAGGAGCACCACACTGATTATGCCGAAACTCCGAATATATCTAAACCATTCATAAGATATGCGAATGGCTAGCGATTGGTTTTTCTCTTGCACGTATACTCGTGAACGAGTTGGTCTAAGGAGTCACCTCTTCCCTTAGTTTGGTTATAGTATGTTATTATTATCTCTGGTTTACCACTCTCACTAGTTTCACCAGAATGGCGTATTTTGGATAAAATTATCAACTTTTTTTCGGTGGTGTATTTCTGATAAAATTATCAACTTTTTTTCGGTGGTGTATTTCTGATAAAATTATCAACTTTTTTTCGGGAAAAACAAAACTCATGTGGCTTTCTCTCTAAAACCAAAAAGTGCCAAATATTCCAGTCTATATTTATTTGGAAGAAATGCAAGGGGATGAATTTTTTGTTCTTTCTTACTGTTCCCTCTAACGTTAGTCCATTTGAAAGCAGTTTTTGTGTCAAGTCGAAATATTTAAAATAATCTTCGTTAGTCACATTGCGATGCTCCCTTTGAAATTTTCTTTGAGTGAGAGAACAGCAGATGTGGCTAGGTTGTGAGCTCTTTTATCACCTTTTCCTAAGTAGGGTATTTCATATACGGGATAAAAAGTTCTGGAATTGCATATCCACCAAATTTTTACACCGCATTTGTCAGGCATTGACGGTATGTACTTTCTGAAGGGACACCTTCCTCAAAATGATCCTAATTGCTAATCGGCAGTAAGATTCTCTCCTGGAACATAATGTTTTATTTTATGTTGTAATGTATGTCATTCCATGCGTCACGATTAGGAGCTAAGTTATCATTTTTTGGGACTCTTTGTCGCAGCTGAAGGTTTTCCGGAAGAGCTGTACTGACGGAAACACACAATCACATGATAAACTCAAGGCAAAGGAAGGGTGAAACGTGAGGCTGAATGTGAATACGAGTATTTCAGGCACAAGGTGGCTCTTCACCGCACTAATGAAAGATAAGTCACTAACAACGCTTACGGTTGAAGTGCATGAAGGGATTACCCACGTGTGGTTCCAAAAAAACTATGGCTATTTGGAGTTTCTTGATTTTGAAAACTCACCCCGCCTCAAATTTCCGGCGTGATTTAGCTTTGTGCATGATTTATAATCTTGTAGTAGTATCTATTAAGCGCAGTAATAATACGAACCCATAGTTGCATCTTGGAATTCTCCTAGTTTCTGGTTTGGTGGTGCATTGCTTTCCTGAGCGATATTTGGTATTCACCATGCGATCGGGAGATCGTGCAAGGTTCTGATTTAGAGTGGGACGAGTGCCTGCACGTCTGGTGGAAAAAGACACCCTACCGAACACCATAGCTGAGGCTTACACGCTACTTCCTACATGTATATTGTATATAAAAAGAGATTGAGACCATCATCTCTCCTTGCCGCGGCTTTACCCGCCACGTTTTTTTAAACTGGTCCAAGTTTTGGTTGGTTTTAAACTCGAACCAAGTGCCATGGAAAAAAAAGAGGTTTCATGTGCCCATCAGCCAGAAGTAGGATGCAATAAGTCTTGCCATAAATGCCGTAGGCATGTTTGTGGTGAACACACCAGCAAAAGAGTTGTTTGTATCAAAGAGAAAAAAATTATGTAAAATGTGAATGTGTTGTTTTACAATAAATTATGTGTTTAGTGAACTGTAAACAATAAATACCTAAGTTATGTGAAAACTATAATTATAATTGCGAAATCCCGTAAATAAAAAAAATTAGTTAATAGAGTCTACTAGACTCACCTTGTCCGGTTAACTCACAAAAGTAGCTCGCCGGTATAAGGGTTAAAGTTCTTGATTCTTAATAGTCTATGACCTAAGAGCTCCACCCATTCCACGCAAGGTGAGTGTTTAATAATTATAGTAAGTTATTAAAACCAAATTCAAAGTTTACTATTTTAAATGAGGGTCGGAGGATCATAGAACTGATCTATCGCAACAAGTAATGAAGGCAATTTAGTATATGACGCACAAAGTAGCAATGGACGTGACAGATTTTTCAGACCATTTAATATTCCAAAAACTTTTGATCTCTCGAAAGACTTATTGGGTCGCGCGCTCGGTAAACCTTTATCTGGTCGAATAGAACAAGGCTAAGATACCCCAAGCGAAATGGTCCATTATCCATGCTGACCTATTCTAATTAGCTTCTAGTAAAACATTAAACCACAATGGAATTTAAATTTCGAGTAGCAAAAACGATAGTCTAATCATACCAACGTATAGAGCATTCTGATAGTCTCAGGAAAATTGTCATCTTCGTATAGTGATTTTAAAAATATAAGACATTCATTTCTATGCCTTTATCTGAATGCATCATTTACTTTATAGTTTTTCCAAACGCTTAAGTTCCATAACTTTACTTTTTAATTGTAAAAGATTAAATTTAACCCTGACTACGTTTTAAATAACTATGACATATTTAACAACCTTAACAACATTTACATACAAGAATGCGTGAGGCGAATTTCCGCTTTGCCTCTAATGCAATTTCATTTCTCGTGAAGTTGTATGAGTCCACCGCGGATATCCTACTTTGCATCAAATTGATTCCAGAATATTTAATGATGAAGACTAAGGCTGTGTTTAATGATTGTTAAAAGAACATTATTTATAATGGAGTTCACAAAGAACTGATCAGTGGCAGGACTTGAAATTGCGGTAAATTGAAAGTATAGATGAAGGAAATGGCAAATGGAAGAAATTGGCAGATAATGGTTAGTATTTCTTAACAAGAGTTTTGGCTCTCAAGAGATTCTCTATGAATTTCTTATATATTGTTGGATAAATGCTTAATTCCCTGTTTTGATTTGGTTTATGTTGAAGATATGTAATAACTTTACGTGCTATTGTGGGGATTTGATCGATTATTAACTATCGATATATAGATATATCGTTTACTGTCAACCGATTTCATCCTGTCTCATTGTCAGTCGCCTAATAGAGTCAGCTGTTAAGGAAGTATTTATTTTCTTTTTTACACTTGTCCAATAAAAGGTATAAAATTTACGTTAGATTTATATTTGTTCCAAAAACCCATAAAGCAACTCAGCATATATACATTCTAGATCGATCTTTCGAAATACTTGTATCGTGGGAAGAAGAGTAGTGGAACTTAAGTTGATTGGAAGTATTGGCAGGAACATGCGGCACAAATTTTTTAAATCGTTTGAGAGGATTAAAAAAGTGAGAATGGAGAACCGTAGTTAAGTAAGAGGCACAGAATAAAGCGTTAGTTATCGGCACGTATTTTTCTTACAGTGTTTACCTTCGATCAATTCACCTCAGATGTCGAATCTCATTTGCCGACGGCGCATCGTTGCACAGAAAAATCTGCAAATAAGCGATCCAAAATGTACTTTTTTAAACCCTTAATAAGAAATCGTCAAATGATTAATTTTATTTGTCAACTAAAAAACTTCTCAAATTATTTTCTGTACAATAGCTAATTAAAATTCAATTTTACTTTTCTTTGAATTTAAAAAAAACATGGAGCACGATCAACTAATATCGTTGGAATTGCAGAAATCACATTTTAATCTAAGCCAAACCTCTTCAAGCACCATATAATGTAAACAATTATATTCCATGTGAAATTAATCTATGCTATATATGATTTATGTCAATTATATATTTGCTAATACTAATTTTCATTCTTTTACCTCAGAAGCAGTTATTGATTTTATTTTCCTGTCACAAAGAAGATTTTATTTTCCTGTCGCAAAAAAGATTTTATTTTTCTGTCGCTTAAGATGACTTCAATTTTTAGCATAATTGCGCCATATGTCTAAACAGTCCTAGTCTAATAGTAAATGTTATCCTATGATGTTTTTTCGTAATTTATTTTGATGAAAATTTAAAAACCAAGTTATATGGGGGTATACACGTTATTTCAGTTCAAACTTTTTAAGATTATCACCTACTGGCACTGCTTGGTAAATTACATTATTTACATATACAGTTAAAAACACTCATGCAGGTTTCTCGGTTGTAAGGCTTGAACCAGGTTTCACAGAATTTTGTTAATAATCAATAAGAATTCCAGCATTAAATAAGTTTTCTTCGCTGTAATTCTGGGGAATATATTTCATTTACAATCCTTGATATGTTTTCAGTACGTGTTCTGAATATTAAATTTTATTAAAACGCTTAGTTTTGCATGAAAAAGTTCCATGAAGGTGGACTGGTAATTATGAACTATAAAATAATTATTAACGTTTTTAAAACACCGTATGATCGTGAACCTTGATTAAACAGTATGTGTATATTCGTCTGTATTAAATACATCGGAGGAACGTCAATTTTAAATCCAATTATCGTCAGTTACTGTTTTTTTTGCGCATTCCTCATTCAAGAGTACATTCCCCTTCAGAGCAAAGCCTCCTTCTCGGATGAAAGGACGAGTTAGACCGATGAAGGCAATTGACTTGAGATGTAGAGCGTGAGTAGCTGTATAACATCTCGAAGAGTGATTGCTGCAGCTGAGCGTCGATGACGTCACTTGAAGCGAGTAAAAGAGAGTTTTGAGCGCATATGATCGCATGCACCGTAGTAAATGCACACGCGGAACCAGCGATGAATGCAAATCAAGCGCTCTTCTGAGCGTAGATCACGAGGCCCGTCGAGACACTATCGGTTAGCGTGCCTGCATAAACCACGAAAGAAAAAGTAAGTTCGCCTACGATAGTCGTCCTGATATCTTGGCACTCTTCTAAATGAACGAACTCATCGACAGATGAAATAAATGGTCGCACTTTGACTGAAAATATAGTTAACCTTGCCGACTTGAAGACTTGCCGACTGTGAAGTCAATATTTCTGTTAACTGAGTACCAAGTCGTAAAAAAAACTCATTAGACGAGTCATGTCCTATTCATAAGAAGCATGTTGTGTGTTAAAAATCAGGGAATTACCTTTGGCAGATGCATGACGCACTGGCAGGAGAAAGAGATATACAGTCAAATATTCTAAAATACATACCAAAGCACAATAGAAAGCGATGACGGAGTGTGGTTTTTTAATCATGAATATCTGCTTGCCTAGGTAACATGAAGATATATTGGAGTTTTATCCTGAACACTCAGTAAAAACGTCTTTCCCTAATTCTCTTAACCTCTCCAGCTTAAAAGTACCTAATAGACAGTTCCATTGCTGAGAGGAAACGGTGACGGTCGCTAGTTTATCTTCCAGTATTCATGAAGGGTCCAATTCTCAGCCCTTAACATGCTGCCTCACGTCCGCAGTCAAAGGATGGATTATGCACGAATGCTCCAGCATTAGTGGCAATGTGCCGCGCACGGATAAGCTCGAGAGGTCTGTTTTACGTGCTAGCTTTTTCTTCAAAGGAAACCTTGCATCCCATTTTCGCAACTACTAGAAAACACGGGCATGTGACATCTTGTGCTGAAGCACTGAGCAGCAATGCTTGTAGAGGGAGTAGTGTAACGTCAGGTGGAAAGGCGGAGGAGACGGAGGAAAGAAAACAAATAGGACAGCAAAGTGGAGAGAGGTCGGGTTTAGTGACGAAGTTCCGAGATGACATTTCCTTTTTCCCCAGAAATTGAAACACATGCGTCGGAAATTGACGGTGAAATGTTTAGGAAGAAAATTGACTCTAATATCCATGTACTAAAGCACCTACTCGATTTGACATATTGATAGAATGTCAACGAATTTCGAAATTGTCCTTTTCAGGCAAGATGGAGGAGAAATTCATGTTTATTATCCAATTGTTTTTTATTCACAAAAAATTTACAATGCCGCGTAAATAAATAAAACGACACGACCCGAATTTAGACGAATAGTCGTAATCATCAGGTTTAAAATTTCGTCATCATTAGTTTTGTGAATTTAAAAAAATTGTATACCATGGAATACTACGAAGTGACAAAACATGAGATAGAGTTTTATTGATTATCAATTGAATCTCAGTCATCTCAAACCCGAAACATCTCTAAGATGAACAGACCCAGGGTTCTCAGCCAGGCAATTTTATTGAGATGCACCTACATTTGATTGTCTGCCATTATTCTGCCATCCTGTAGATCAGGGAGGATAGTAAGTGGACTCTCGATCTGATTGTAAGATGACAGACCTCATCATTGCAACGTCGGCGCACATCCACACCTATTTCCGGCCAGACACCTGAAAATTTTTATGCTAAGCATTCGCCTGAAATGAATCAGATCTTGCAATATTCTTTCGACATCTTCAATGTCACCTCATCTTCGTCAGTATGTAGTCAGATGACAAAATTATGTTTCAAAACTGTGTGATCTAATTTTAATTTATTTTCACATCCATCCTCAGATCCTGCTGGGAACAAACTTCTTCATTTATATTTAGTCCCCTCAGTTTTCGAAATAAATGCATGCACCGCATCGAACCGTTCCTTTTTTAATAGCAAACAGTCAAAGTATGGGGAGACATTTTCTTAGTTCACTCATTTTCATAGATATTTTTCGCCACGATAACTACATTTTCCCAACAATTCATCATCGATAGATTCTTTCAGCAATATTAGCATAGTAAGGCTAGCCAAATACTAATAAATTCCATAGTGTTGGAGAAAAATTGACGATGTGTTACTAGAGAAGTTTAGAAAACATTGCAATTAATGAAAATTATCACAATCAATTTTATGGAAATAAAGACTGTATCGTAACCGAGTGTTGTCTCCCGCGGAAGTATTTTAAAAAGGAGATGGATGCCTAGAGGGTTGGCTCAGGAGGGTCAAAGAACTAGCCTCTTTGGAACGTCTGGTTTAGCGACAGAGTAGGGAAGGTCTTAAATATTGAAGAGACATGCTCGTTGGGGTGCCAGGGGGTAGAGAAGGAGTTGAAGCTTAGAAAATTAAGGCGTTCAGTTGGGTTAGAGTGAGGCTTATACAGAGAGGGGAGAGTGACGGTGGGGTTTCTCGAAGCCAAGAACACTCAAGTCCTCTAACCTCATTCTACCCTCCAGTCCTTTCTTCTTGGGGTGACGGAAGTGGCCGCAACTCGTGTACCTGTTCTCAAGGGAATGCGAGGTGATTAGGGGGCGTTGGAGGTCATAGCGCGGAATTTTATAACAGCCGAGGGTGACTTTAATCTAGACGGCGCTAACCGGAAGATCTAGAATGATGATGTTTTTAATTTTTAATGCATCTTTAAATCAAAGAATACCTACGGAATAATGTATGTATGGTCGCGGACACGCATAAAATTGAGCTTCTACTGGTCACAAATTCAGAGCATTGCATTTTCAGAATAATGGATCAATGATATGAATATTCATGGAACACGCGACGTGGATTCACAGCAAACTTCCTTCGTTAGCCAGTATTTAATGGACATAAAATAAATTTCTTGCTGGATTTTAAAATGTCATTGCAAATTTAACAGGTATCAGAAATTGAGTTTTTTTTGGGAAAGTTATTCTGCTAATGATGGTTGCTATTAATTTAGAAAAGCACTAAATATTTTTTGTTTATTTTAATGCATACGCATAGTCATTGAATGTGATTTTTCTCTTTAACTAATTAACAGGAATGTCCATTTGTTTCCAGTACAACCTATTCATGCGGGAGTGGCCGCATGAGGTCAAGTTACTCAAAGGGCTACAGAAGTATGGCATGGCATTTTTTCGCCGAATTCGGTGAGTAAATTTCTACTTTCAAATTCAAATTATGTATGAGAAGAGTTTTAGAGCCTAATATATGTGATTTAAAAAATATGTTTTTAAAAGTTAAGATAATTTTTAAAAATTATTTGTTATGAAAGATTTTATAATGCCAAAATAACCTTAGCCCTCAAGGCATAGTTTCTCAAGGTAATATCATTTCCTTTTCTTGCCGGACGCCTACGGTCAAATGGCACTTATTTAGCATACATGGTGCACGTTGTTGGGGCGATTTCTTTAGAATATCATTTCTTACATCAATGCTGATCATTAAGTTGTACGTAAGTACTTTTACTATGACTCCCTAAGCAGCTGGAAGTTGAAATACCTTCGATAGTGTTATGAGTATGTCAACGAAGGAAGGCTCAGGCAACATTTCACCATGTAAACTTAACTAAGTATTAAGGTTACATCTTTCCTACGAAGATAGGAAGATATCGTTCTCTCTGAAAAAAAATTGATAAAACATTTTCCGCAGAAGGGCCCAAGGAGAGTAATTATAAAAGTGGTGAATGATACAATTTATAAATTCATCCTCGACTTAAGGTGGCTCTATACTTCCGAGCCTCTTAAATTAAACGGCTGTCATGAAGGAATTCAAAGTCACATAATCGTCACCTACGTCACATGATCGTCGCCCATAGTTGCGCACCAGTATGGTAGAAGTTCCACGAGAAACCGTCAAGGCAGCGCTGACTTAAGATTGGCTATTTGGGGAGGCGACCGACAGCTAAGGTCATTTGCGCCAGCGCTGACTAAAATGGAGAGGGGAACGATCATGAAGGAGCAAGGATGGAAAGGGTCTTCTGTGCTGCTGAGCATTCAGTTGAGCAGGTTCATATTACACAGTCGTCTCAGATTACGAATACGGCTTGTTCCTGGTTCCTCTGTAAGTTGTTCCGCCTTCAATGACAGACCAAGACGAAAGACATTTTCTCTCATATCACAATACCTGTGAAACCTCTTCACCACAGCACCTGTTTATTGCTGAAAATAAGGTGAGAACTTTTTCAAATCAAAGAAAGGTTATCTGATGCAGTTTTTCAAAGATGAATAACTACGACTAATTACTTAATTTCCTATTCCTGCTTAGGTACGCAAATTAAGGTTGACTACTTGGCAAATACTTGTTGAATCTATAAATGAAGATCTGTTTAATATAAGGCGTGAAGCCGCGGAAGCGATGAATATTATGTCTACTTGAGTATATGTCACGGTCGATTGCGATTCGGTAATTAATAAGTTGAAAATACGGAAACATTTATTGGATCATAACAATAGTAAAATGAAGTTCCAAGCGCTCCAATCTCCTGTCATTTAAAATACCATTATTTCCTTTCATACGACTATTCTCCATTCCCCACGTTTGCACTAACAACATAAAGGAATTTCTGACAAGAAGATATCACCTAACACAAGACACCGTAATCTTACTGCAATACCAATTTTACTCTGTGATTTTTTCTAATTTCACACTCAAAAATCAATTTTATGAAAACTTTCATCATTGGTGGCTCTATTGAAACCCATTACAGTCAGGTGTTAGAAAAATTTGGCATCCATTGATGATTCATACATACTCATAAATAAAATGGTAAAATAGGAAGGCGTGCGAATGGCATTTTTGACTGCATAAAGGGAGATAGAACACGCGTCAGAGAGGAATATGCAAAGTAGGTGGTTTCTTACTGCATGAAACAAATGTTTGCTCTTTTACTGTCTACTATTGGTCGCGATACTATTTATGCAACCGTTCATTTTGAATAGGAACGGAGTACCATCGTAGATAATCTTATAAATCTGTTCTTTTGCAGTAGCCATAGCATGGGAAAGTCTCTGATTTTCTGGATGATTCACCTCGGAATTCAGACTACAGGTGAGAAAAGAAATCTTAGGTACCTCAATCGCAAGTTCTCTACCATGCGCTTACTTAATGAGCCAAATAACGGTCACTACTGCTTGAAAAAGGTTTTTGTGGAATGCACCGTAATATTAAAAAAAAATGAAAGTAGTAAGTTTAAAAACACGTGACTAGTGACGAGATTAATGCACGGTATATCACGGTTAGATTGCACCGGCTCGCATAAAATATTGTTCGCTAGGTAGTACGTATGAAACAAGTCAATAATCGAACATGATGGTAAGGAATAAGTAGCCATAGAAACTTTCACGTGCCCAAATTATTAATCGAAAATTTGTGTGATCAACGGACCTGGATATAACAGATTCCAATCGAAAATAACCGATTGGGAATAACCGTGGATATAACCGATCCCGGTGTCCATATGTGAGATTCTTTCACATATGGACGCCGGATTTCCCCTGCAACTTGACAGCTTACGTCGTTTATTCCATCATTGTATTCCAAAGGAAACAATGGGGTGATCTTGCACTGAATGAAAAATAGTATGGTTTCATTTACTAAGTATACCTTTTCTTGTATTTAAGAACTTCTGGGAGTATGTACTCCGTATAAAATGTAGCTTACTTCTCCTTGATTTTTATCTTCCAAAAATACATCGTCCCTCTACCTTTTAATAAATTATACCATACGAACTCCATATTACATTAGTGAAGTACACCTTCATGGCTTCATGCATTTGTCCCTAGATATAATAAAAGTAATCAAAGACCTTTTAAATGGCAGTTCACCCACTCACATTATTTTCATTTTCTTAAGGCTCTCTTGAGGGGTTATGTCCAAGCAATTATGAGGGAATTTCATTTCCGATATTCCCCCCTCATCGGCAATCACTCCATCAGGCGACGCAGCGAGGAATCCAGCTAATAAAATCGATCTGGTGGCACAAACCTTCAATATTTTTTCGCAAAACGTAGTGTTACATTGTTTGTATACCCTCGCAAAAAAAGATCCGGTTAGGCTTTCCCTTGTTTTTGCCGTCCCTCCGGACTAAAGCGCTTCTTATTTCGCTGTCATTAATTAGACCTGCTTTCGTTGCCAGTTTGGCCTCTGTCTTTTCCGAGATCGTTATTTGGCCCGAGGCTGACTCGTGTACAGCAGATGCAATTGGTAGCCTCCTGCTTCTTTACAAAGGTCCTATTTGTCATACGTGGCATATCAAGAACCGAACACAATTCAGCCATTTATGAAATCCTTGACCCTTCATAATCATACTTGTTGCCTGGAATGAATAATAGCAAGTGCATTAACTACTTTACATAAAGAATTCATTAGTACCAATGCCAAATAAGCATGAAAGCGAATGGTAATTTATGGACTTTCATTAACTGTTAACAAAATGACGAGTTCCATAGCTCTGTTAACGTACAGAATACCTCTGTTTGGGTCTTCATTGCTGAAATGCATTATGATGCAAACTATTCCACATTTCATGTGAAAATGCTGAATACAACCTCAGCGTGTTTCTCCAGTTTCACTCTTATTCTCCACCGTGCAGATGAATGGCTCATGAATCATAAGTTTTTTTTTAATTTCTGCAAAATATATTTAAAATCGAAAATCCTACTTCCTTTTGAGATTTGAAAGAGTTTCCAAGTATTTTCATGGTGTCAAAAAGAAAAGAAAAATTTATTAAATTATAAAGGAAGAAACGCAGCAATTTGATGTGGTGAACCAGATAAAAATTATTTTATTCATGAAATTAATAACATTCCCCTGTAGTTACATAAGAACCTAGGGAAAGGAAAACAAAGTTTATGTACCCGTTCCTTGGGAAATGAAGGTGATCAGCCTGGTGATCTCGTGAAAACTGTCTTCAAATCTAAGCGAAAAAGAGAATCTAAAAAAAAGAAAGAAATTTGATGGAATCTTAATACTTAAGGAAAGAAAACAGTGCCCAGTGGATTTTTCAATTACATTCCATGGTCCTTTTCTTCCCATTTTCTCTCCTTCTACTCATCTTAAAATATGAATATATGGAAAATACCGCGTCACACTATTTGTTATTAACAACCATGAAATCTAAAACGTTCTGAATTACGTAGACTTCTTCCTCCGGCCTCCAGGTTATCTTGGTAAGCTCCTGGGATTCAAAACAATTGTAACTAGCTAGAAGAAGCAAACATGTAATAATCATAAATTTTCAATGTACCATATCCAACTCTCTAAGTGAAATATTTTAACCTATTGGAGATTGAAAAAATTGTGAAACATATTTTCCGTTTTGTCTACGGTTTATGAAACACAAATTGCATCTTGAGCACGTTTCAATACTATTTCGGCTATATCACTTTCATTAAGTCACAGAAACGTAGATTGATATTAATACTATAAATGACGTGATAACACTTAAGAAAAAGATGATGTAACCAACTGGAGGAGAAACTCGGAATCGTGGTCTGAGTACTATCTGGTTCGGCCAATTAGTGTCTAGTACATTAGGCAATCGAAATCATCTACCTTCCTCTCCCGTTATTCCGCCAATTGCCTCCAGACTAATATTATTTGTGTTTGTACCTTCTTAATCCACCAAACCGAATACCAGAAGCCCTGTTTACGGTGCATTTTGATTTTCAGTCTCAAAAATCTCTTTTTATTGATATATAAAATTGACGAGTTACTTTTGAGCACTTGAACCAAGGAAATTATATGCGTGGAAATTATTTATTCATAATATATATTCCGAATGATTTATGAATGAAGAGCGGTAACTGGCGAATTCCACCACGCAGTTAGTTTGTAAATCAATTAACTGTAATATCTAGTCTTCATTCACCTTCATGTTATATTCAATCTTACAATATGGTACTACGGTATGGGGGGCTCATATAATGGAACTGCTTGAACTCGTGAAGTTATTCCACTATTAACTCGAACATTCATTCAATTATCATCCCTGGATTTCATAGAGGTTAGTGGGTTCATGTTGAAATTTTGAAGGTGGAAATGAAATATAATGGAGCTTAATACTTCCTTATTCATCTAACTTGAACGTATTTGGAAATCCACTCCACACAAAAGCTACGATGAGAGAAGAGCAGACCTTCGTAAAGGTTTTTATGCCTTTGTTTGCGGAAATTGCAACATAAGTTCGACTGCATTAAATGCGGCCCTTCGACGTGGAATGTTAGGGGGTTCTTTGTAAGCATGGAGAAGGCGGAAATTTGAACCATGCATTGCCAGCTATAAGTCTAGTTGAAATGGGAGAGGTATTTGGAATGTAGTTTAATGAGATTAGTGGGAAGCAGACAGGAAGATGTGTGGTTTTGTGAGAGAAGGCGACTGCTATTTGAGCGACGATGAGAAAGATGAGATTATCGCGGTGATCCGGGGTTGGATTGAAAGCACGGTTAATGAAATAAAACGTAATCATATGACGTACCAGGACTGGAATTTTGGAATCTTTTATCTGTTCAGAATGGGATGGTTAATGCACAGCACACGTGATTACTAGCTTTCGAAACCAATATGATGGAATGCCACGATGTTGGGATGATTTGGTTTTCAAAAAAGTTTTGAACTAAAAAATGATACAAGTGCTTAACTAACTCTGAAACAGACGGACACGTCGCTTATTGCGTAAACATGTTAACGGACCGCTTCTCTGGAATTGTGCCGTAGAAACTGGTAAAGATCAACTCTCTCTCACGTAGACCAAAGGACACGTGATAATATCCCTCCTTTCTATGATTTTTTTCTCCCTTCTATTCGTCAAAGCCTTTTTTGGTAACAAGTCAATGCCAGAATGCTATTTAATAAGTGCCGACTTTGTTGCAGAAAATTTTATTTTTAGATTAAACTTCTTTTGGGGACACAGTTTTTAATGCAGTAGTATGCCTGTATATTTATAAGGCAGACGTTGTAGACAGCCAATATGGCTCAGAACACAAGATAGTGTCTGGATGGGAGCCGATAGATTCACAATGAAAGGTTGTATGAAATTTTTTAAATTTGACACAGGATGGCATTATTCTATAAACGCGATAGAAGTGAACAGTGTTATAATTATGTAGCTAGTGGGATCATAATCAACGATTATTGTAAAATTATCGCCTATGTAAACGAATCCCTATCAAACACCTGCCCTCAAATTGATGGTCTTGAAGCAGACAGAAATATTTGGAGCAAGTAAATTGCCTTGTAGTAGAGTGAAATTTCATTGACCAATAGTACCGATGCCAGTTTTCTTCCATATTTTGTGATACACAAAAACCAGTCCATTGATTATATTTCACGCCACAGTTATACAAAAGAGCTTGTTGTATGTTATTCTCATTTTTATTCTCAAGATTTTGATGTGTTTAAGCAAGTAGATCACCGTGAGAGGTCAATTATCCGATCAAAAAATAAGTGTTTCATTGTTCAAAGCTATTCTGGCGTGTGTAAATATTTTAGGCTGACCCGCTCTCTGTAATTGTGACTATGTCATTTCAGTTAATTCGACCTCGAAGCCTTAGAATTAGGTGTAGAGATGGTGTAGAGGTGTTGAGGCTGAAATCGGCCAGCCCTGAGTGAGCCGCTCTCATTGCGTGGAATGATTTTGGCTTTCAGTGCGAAATCAACATAAACCTGAGAAAGACCTCGGGGAAAGTGAGGTTACACAAGTTCCGCAGAGAGAGAGAGTCCGAGTTGGTCAAACCACGACCGAGTAGGTAACCAAATTCCTTGGTAACGGGTTCCTAGTCATCGAATTCATGCGGCAATACCAGCTATATTAGATGTATCCTCATGATTTAGATGAATTCCCCAAAGCTTCATGGGGCTGCTCATTATTCATTTAATATTTCGTTCCTTGCACTTTTTACGTTGCTCAGTGCTTGTTTCCGTTATTAAAGGCTAAATTAGTCCAATTACCTTGCTGATATCCGAACTAAAAATCAAATCTACGAAAAAAGTCTACTAATTGTTTTATTCAAAACTCTTTTTTGCTTAATTTTTATTCCTTTTTGATGACTGTAATATTTATCATTCATTTTTTACAAAATTTTGACCGTTTCTGTATTTCTTGCTCCACTTCATAAAGAATTGTAAGTAAAGTACGAATGTAAATTGAAAATCAGTCTACAGGAGAGACCTAAAAGAGCCATGTTCGGCAAAACCTCATAAAAGCAAAGAACCATAGAAATTGATGCTCTTGAAAGAATTATCTTTCCCTATATCTTATGCGAGTGCTAAGCATCCACGTATCTATAACGTGTTCAAAACATTTCCAAATATGTGAGTGTAAGCTTTTTGGAGCATCGCGATTGAACTATTTATGTCAAATAATAATTAAATATGGACCAAGCGAACATATTGGTAGAATTGGTCATAAAATATTTTTACTCGTAAATATTTACTTCTCAGCGGAATAGCTTATTATTGTTTGTTACAACTAAGAAAAAATTGGAAATAAATCTCCATAAAGTCTCCGTTCGTGAATGTTTCCTTTCGAACAAATGTCTTGGCGTGTCATAGGTTTGCCTTCAGTGACATAGATGTTAACTTTTCATAGCTGGAGTTTCCACAGTCGACTATAAGGGACGAAGATATCGTATAAAATACAATTAATAAATAACTGCGCTCAAAATATAATGAAAATTTCTTTAACTACTGACTATGCACTAACTTGCATAAAGCTAAGCGAAGATATGTAATCAAATTGAGGATAATTTTTATGCTGTATTTGAAGACTCCATTTTCGATTTTCCATTCCCGCAATGACCACTCATATAAACAATACAAAGTGACCTGACAACCCTGAAGGCAGAGACCTCACCTGGCGAAACGATATCAAAGCGCTCGGTCTTCCGAGTGGAAAGCCTGAATCTTAGGTCTTTCACGTCCCTTGGTCGTTCTCTTTGATGCAAACCCTCGAATCCATTGCCCTTAGCACGAGGTGATCAAGTATGGCTCTTATCTTCCTTTTTTTAGTGACAATAGGGTTATTTCAAAATAATTTTAATCTAAGGGTTTGTATTTTGGCACAAGAGTGTAGAAGAAATATGGCTTACTGGTATTGGAAATTAATGAGTCATCATAACCACACCTTAACCCTCGATGGTTAATAAGCGTCCAATGCACACTACACTTGCCAGAATCACCACGGATGGCGGTCAAGTGTCTCAAAGGCATGAAAAATTCAAGGCTAGCCTTTTCCTCTCGTTTCTTTCACTTTACGGTTTTCTTGGACACACACACACACACACTTCAAGCCTACCATCATGAAATTTAAGTCCATTAAAGGCGCCTAAAGGGTTTATAGCTCCGTTACAGAGACCATTGTCATTAAATCGAGAATTATTTACGGTTGAATCTACCCCTTGAATAATGTCAGAGGATACAAAATGGAGGGTGTTTATTAGGTCTCCCGGGAAGTATAAGATCGTTTTTATTCTATTTTTCTTCTAAAGAAAAAACGATTAGTTGCATTTCCTCTTTCATTCATCTTCTCTTCTTCACTCACTTTCACCAATATTGCGCTCCAAGATGCACTTGAGAGCCTACACGTTGATGATAACTCTATAACACTGTTTGCTCGATTTTAGTTATCATATAAATCATTTTTTCTCAAGGTAATTTGTAAAATATTTATTTTTATTTAAACACCTTTATAAGGTAGTGTAACTCCTACACAGTGACTTCAATGTAAATTCATTCTCTATTTCCACGCATGTTTGATAAGGCAAGGAAGTATCTTTATTAAGTGTAGGTGCCCCTCCACCAAACTACTTTCTCTGAAACACAATTTTTTGGAGTTATTTCGATTTTCTGCCATTATTTGTGGTGTTTTACTAACCTGATTAATTTGTGAAACCATGGGTTGTAAATTTATAAAAATTGTGTACTCCTCTCTATTGATTTTTATAGTGCGTCTGGCACTGAATTAAACTTAACTGCGCCTGTACGAAACATTGAAATTTGCATGAATGAATTCCACGCGCTGAAACATAATTTATAAATGATAGTTGAATAAATCAAACTCTTTTAAGCTCTAAAATATTTCTTATTTATTTGATTTTTGTGATATTTCCTTTTTAGTTAGGCTTCATCCCATTGCATTCGTGTGGTGATCCCAAAAACTTACTTTTAATTTTCATTGATGTCTGGCACTTGCAGCCGATGAAAGTTACCTTCGTTGGTCCTTTTCTGCCCGTTACTGAATTGTAATTTTGCCATTGATCGCAGAAGTAATATCAATTCTGTGATTTTCATTTTAAAAATTTCCGCATACTTGTTTTGTAACGAGTTCTTTCTCTGTTTTCTCTTACCTGTTTAACGGATTTCAGCAGACCTGGCTATTGCGCAGAGGCTTACCAGCAGCCTCCTTTCATTTCTTGATAAGGTATTTTTTTTCAACTGACTTATGTTCAACGATAAATAAATATTTTTTTAAAATTTCGAATTCATTTTTATATTAGTTCTTTAGTGCAAACCTACTGTCTCAGAGTAATAGAGAAGTCCCACAGATATCGTTTTTAAATTAGATACCTAATAGACAGAAAATTAGATAACTCATTGTTTGCCCAATCTACCATCTACCAACCTACCATTAGATCTAACTCCACCCTTCGTCACTTCCTACACTCTTCCAGTTCCCAACCCTTTCGCTTTCTGTTTACCCCGCATCGGCTCAATTCTCCAGCCGCCAAACTTCCCTAAAACTTAATGACTACATTCAAGAGCAAACACGAGCCATTCACCATTTTCCGTACGCAACCAGCCAACAACTCGGCATTCAACCGTCCCGCTAACCATTGTGCAGCCCTACCTCTATATCATCCATTCGCCAACTGCGGCAACGGCGGCGCCACCACAATTACAGGAGAGGGCGCCACCTCACCCACAGTTCCCTGCAAACACGTCCTTTCGACCCTAAACTGCTAACACAAAAGGTGATCCTGAATGTATTGACTTTTATAGTGAGACCAACGCTAGAATACTTGAATCCCAGCGGAGGATGAGGGGAAGGGAAAGGAAATGCGAATAATTTGTGTGCGTATATGTGGATGTGTGCGTGTGGAAGAACGCGAAGAGTTCACGGGTGCAAGTATAAAAAGTAAAGGAGATAGAAATGAGAGATACATACACACTTAAATACTGAAAAAATAAAATTTTGTTTTATTCCACCAAGTAATTTTCAGGTACTACTAGTTTCGATGCAGCGACATCATATTCATGTGCTTCCTGGCTGGTTGCGTGCGGTGTGCCCTTGGCTGGCTGTGTTAAAATAATGATAAAGGGGGTCTTGTTACCTTAAGATGACGCCGCTGCGTCGAAACTGGTAGTACCTGAAAATTAATTGGTGGAATAAAGCAAAGTTTTATTTTTTCATTGTTTGGAATGAACTTCCACGAAGTTGAGCCTGAAACCAATGACATAATGCACACTTGTATGAAGCGTCATAGCTCCAATTTAATCCACCTTCGTTGCTATGTCTGCTGCCGCCCTTTCTTTGGGAAATAAATCCTGGTCATTTGCTAGACAAGTTTTAGAAAAATATATTTTATTTTTAGCTCAAATACAAAATTACAGTGTTTTTTCAATAGGTCATTCATTACTCGTAGTATTCCAATTGTAATTCTTTACAGTCGATCAATCGTTCCTCGTGTAACATAATTTATATTTCATTTTACTTTAGTAAAACTCCTAGCTGCCGAAAATTGCCACCCAGGACAAAAATGGATCCGCATCTCTATCCGCACTCGCGAAGCTGCGCCACTTCATGCGTGAACTTTTTCTTTTAGTATCTCTCTGATGTAATATCGGAGAAAGAGACGTTTAGGAATTCTACGACTAATTTGTACCATTTTCAAATGAAGGAAAGATCGGCAGGGTGCTTTGTAATAAGGTTCCTCATACGTCTCGATGTAAAATAGAAAATATGAAATAGCATCCCCGGGCCGCCGCATGAGATACTCGCCCGATGTAACACAGCAGATGAAGCAATTATCAAGGCAGAGGTGAAAAAAGAGCAGAAGAAAAAAATCGATGCGGATTTACAATTTCACTTCACTGAGACGTATACTCATGGCTCGAGCGTTTGCTATTGAGAGTAATTTCGAGCCCTGCGATTACAAAAGGAATAACAGCCTCTCTCGCATTTCCCCCGACCCTTTGGAGTAAATGCTGAGTAATTGCTTTTCCGTCTTGCATTACCATAGAAACGCTTAGTTTACGCATCAATGGCTTGTTACGCGGAAGAGCGAGTGAAAATTCTCAGTCTGGCATCTCTGGTAAAAGAAGCACTTGGATTTTTCTGAATGCTTATCCGCATGTTTTTTGTAACAGGTCACTAATTACCTTATTTTAGACGAAACCTTGTATTTTCATAAATAAACGAGAACACCATATATTCTACATTTGGAATATTAAAATAAACACCGGAATCAGTTAACATGTATGTTTGCACTGTGGGCAGTTTTTGAAATGCTCTATTTTTATATCATTTTCTTTAGCTCACTTTTCCCTGGATCCTTGAATCTATGGGTCCATTGTTACCACTTCATTTTACCCTAAATAGTTACCACTTCTTTTAATTAATTACATGTATCGAGTTAGACTAGTGGTGAAATATACAACTTTCGTCCTGTAGGTCATTCGGAGGTGTCGTATCGAGTCTATATTCAAGCGAATTTTTTTCTAGAGAATAGTCATAGTTTTTTTAGTCCTATTTAATAAAATATTTAAAAAATAAAATAAAATGTAGGACGAAAAAGTAAAAAAAAATTGAAAAATTTACCCTAGTACTCGAAATAGCTAAAATTCAATTCAGGAAAATTAGCCACAAAATGATAAGACCACAACGAAAAGTATAGGGCGTGATCTCATTAATATTTTGCACCTTAACTTAAACTCATTTTAAAGATTTTCTAGAATTGTATATCGAAGCTCTCTATTCCATTGAATACCAAAATCTTCATATTTTATTAATTTATCTTGATATCAAATATGAAAGTGCGCGCCACGCTTTTCGTTGTGATCCTATTATTTTGTGGTTAATTTCCTTGAATGGAACTTATTATTTCTAGTACTCACGTAAATTTTTATTCACTTGAGAAAATATTATCTTTTATTTTTCAGTGCAATTTTAAGATATTTCTTTTTTCAGATTTTTGATATCTCTTTAGAAAAACATGCTTAAAATTGTTTTTTTGTTTTTCATTGATTACAATGTCGTTCTCTTTGACCTCTATGGATGCTCTAGCACTGGTATGAATACAAAATTAGATGTGAACTTTTATCATATAATTGACTTGGTTAAATAAAACATCCTGTGGTGGAAAGTATTGAACCTGGTATTAGATGATGTGAATTCTTCTTATAATACAATACATAGACTCTTCCTTTCATTAGTTATCACATATACGTAATTCGTAGAAACCAAAGATTCTTGGAGGGTCTAGGATATTTTATAGCCGCCAATGTGAGAAATTACTAATCATTTTTTTATTTTCTATTTCTTTTAGCTAGTTAAAGAAATGGTTTGGACCTGGTCTGATTCGTATAGAAGGACTTAAACTAATGAAAATAATATGGGAACAATAATGTCGTATTTCAAACTTTGAGAATCAGCTCAGTTTATTCAGTTTTGCAGGACCAATTGCCCGTGAAGTTCAGTTAATCAGAAAATGGCCACTATTATAGTTTCCATAATGCTATGGCCCCATATATAAGCTTTCTAATCATAAACTGTTCCATAAAATGAACAAAAGATATCAATTCCTTAAACGAACCACCCTTCATTTTATATATTTTTAAATTGCAAAATATTTCCTAGAGTTTAAGTTTAATGTATGGATAAAAAACTCTTGAGAGCAAAATTGTACGCTTGTATAAAAAACTGTATTTTATTCATGATATTTTTAAAATTATTTTTATATCTCAGTAAAATTAGTCAATATTTACTAAATATTACCTAGACGTATCAGTCAGACGCATATGATTCACTCTAAGGACGCAGTTATGTATGTTAAATTTAACAAGATAGAAGACGTAATTCCCTTCGCTTGATGTGATATGCTATGTGAACGATGAAAGAACTCACCCTATTGACCGATTGATTACGAATACGTCAGAATTTTAACAAAGCTATGGATTAACCCGATGCAGTAGTTCCTCTTCACCTGCTCAGATTAAATATCTTTCCGACGTCTTCTTGCCGTCATCAAAGGAATATTTGTAATCTGCATTGACAAAAAAGAAAACCCTATACATATATACACCTGTTATATTGCATTGGACGTTTTGGCAGAGTTTGGTAGAAAAATTGTACTCAAAGAATGCATCCAAAATATATTAATGCAGCCGCAAGCACGTAGCCCACCAGTGCCTATTCCATGACGAAAGAACAAAAACCGTAATAAAACTCATATTTATCTTGTGACGATGCATATTGAATTGGTTAGTGCATAACGTATATTTTATTTTTGGATTAGGGAAAAAATTGCTCGATAATAAATTACCAATCTACATAAAACAAAGAAAAAAATATATTATATCCACGACTATCAAAACAAAGCAAATACTGAAAAATTTGAAGCATTATCAACAGAAATATTTTCACTGGAAAACCTTGGATGACGGCAGAAGGCTAAAATACGCCAATTTTATTCTCAAAATATTGGTAAGTAAGTAAATAAGCCTTACTAATTTAAAATGTGGAGTACATTTTGGCCGATGTGATTTGAACTCATATCTCGTCTAAAATTAGAAGGTATTGATCGTTTTGTCTATTAGAGTTACGAGGAGAATTTTCAACAGTAATGACTGTTGAACTTTGCTACCTCACTTTTAAACTTTAATAGCGAAACACAAATTTTATTTAAATGACAAAGAACATCAAAATTGACACATCTGCAGTGATTTGTAGCCTAAATTTTCCATTTGAGACAACTCACTAGCTAGTCAGTAACAATTGGCAGAGAAATTCCCGAAAATATTCCGAATTAGTCGCTCATCTCTGATTAAATATGCAAAAACATATGTATGGCCATGGCCATATTTATATGTTTGCCATAATGTTTTTTTCCAAATAACTAAGAGCATGATTTAATTATCAATTACACAGGTCTGCAAACAATTTTTTTCAAGAGCTGCTTTGATTATTCCACGTGATCTATGCTTTTGGGTGCGCTGAATTCGAAAATGACCTCCGTATTGTCCCAGAACCACGTTTTTTGACAACTTAGGTAACTATGTTAAAAAAGGTAATACCTAAAAATAATTGAAAATTGTCTTATAAAAATAATTTTTTATTACAAGTTTTTCATAAAAATCATTTTTATAACTGAAATGAGCTTATTAACACACGCTAAAATAGATACCTCTTCCCTGTGAGGCTCCTCTTAGTATATTTACGCTTGTGAGTAGCATCTGATATGTCTTTCTGAAGTGTCCAACAGTAGTCTGCCATCATTGTAATGCCCCATCTTCCCTGATATCTTCTTTCCGTCTCTTTAATTTCCTGGTGGAATCGTTCACCTTGCTGTTCATTAACAGCTCCCAAGGTTTTTGGAAGGTTGTCAAGGTAGGAATGGAGGAAATGCACATTTAACTCATCAGACAACCTAAAGCTTGAAAAGCTTTTAGCATTAGTCCGTCGATCATTTTGTAGTCAGGATCTTTGTTATTGCCTAAATATTTTTCTATGACCTCTTTAAATGCAATCCATCCTTCTTTCTGAAAATTCGTCATAGTATTGATAAATTCATGATCAGCCATAAGCCTTCCAATGACTGGTCCAACGAACACACCTTCCTTCAATTTTTCCTCCGAGAGGCCTGGAAACTTAGTGACCAAGTAATTGAAACATTCTCCATCTCTAGGTAGTTATTTAGCGAATTGCTTCATCAATCCCAATTTTATGTGGAGAGGTGGTAAAAGTACTCTATGGGGAGGTACCAAAGTTTCATGGAGGACATTTTTTTCGCCAATTGTGAGCACCCTCGGCTGCCAGCTCGTCTTGGTCCAGTGATTTTGTAGATCTCGACTATCGCATAGGCACAGGAAACAAGGATATTTAGTATAGCCGGCCCCGGTGGCGGCGGGGTTAAGTCCTCGCCTGCTAATCCGAGGGTCGCGGGTTCGTGTCCCGCCTGGGTGGGTTTTCCACCACCCAGGGCATGGATGTGTGTCAAGTTCTGTTGGTCCGGTCCCTGAAAAACCTGATGACAGGCTCAGCAGCCTATCGGGATTCCGGGGACATAAGGGCCAACAGAATCGTCCGGCAAGCAAAAAAAATACCCGGCTTGTTGCTCAAAGAGCATGCACAAGATTTTCAAATCCCCTCACGCTTGCCAACCATGGTCTTCATATTTAAGTTTAAGGAGAACCAATTCCAAATTCTCTTACGTTTCCTTGAGGTGTACAGAATGACCTACAGGGATGGAAGAATAAAGACCATCGTTATGGAGTAAAACTGCTTTGAGACTTCTTTTTTGAAGAATCTCTATAAAGACGCCATTACACTGCGTCATATTGAATTTTGAATTGACCCATCAAACCTTTGATATCAATGCAAGAAACCAACTTATCTTCCTGCGCAAAGTAAGAAACTAACTCCTTTTCACGATGCCTGAACCATGAAAAAGATACTCCTAGCAAGAATAAATTTCTGCTTTTGAGCCTTGACCCGAGTAACTCAGCGGCATCTTTAGGAAGATTTTCGTCTCTCTCTAAGTCATTCATCTCCTCCTGGGAAAATAATTTTGGTCTGGTATCATCTTCAAAGTTAGAACTTAATTCATCATTTGGTTCAGGAATTACTCCACCTTCATCGGAGGTCTTATCTTATCATCTTATCTCTTCCAAGGTAGCAGGAGCCTTGGGTACTGTTGTATCTCTACCATGAGGGATGAGACGAATTGCTGAGGGAAGGTTGGGGTATGAAATGGAATGCTTCCATTTTGAATTATAACCTTTCACTTTGCATTAATAAAATTAACAATCATCACTATGGTTCTTCTGCTCTCGCCATGCCATAGGAATCCCATAAGGGAAAGATTTTTTGCTGGTTTCATTAGCACACCCTGAAAGTTATTTTTTATGAAGGTTATATTTTTTGGCATAGTATATTTTTAATGTACTGATCTGGGCTAACTACCAGCAAATTTGACTTATAATTTGGTTGAAAACCCTAAGATAAAAAAATACCAAAAACTGAGAAAAATTTATTAAATTTGAAGATAATTTTGCATTTTTTAGCGGATTCTGACGTCCAGGATTTTTTTCAATATTTTTTTCATTTTCAACACACCAAAATACATGGGAAATAGCTGAAAATAATCAAACAGCTTTTTGGTCGTATACCTGTATTACCAGTCACTCCTCCCGAAAAGTCGTAAGTAAATCGTTCCTTAGATTTCTAATTTTATCACAGGAATACAAACGTAAAAAAATGGGTTTACGTATTTTCCTTCCCATGCAAAACATTAAACAACCGTTGATACAGGTAAATAAATCATAGCGGAAACTATAATTATTCTAATTTTTATTGTTTTCAGAAAAAGCTATGAACATTAGGCCTCTGCTGCTGATTAAAAACTGCATTAAGGCCATTAAATCCAGTAATGAAATTACCAATAAGGTATAATTTCGTCTGTTGAACATAGTTTCAAATATGATCGACAAAGCCCCAAAGTTTTCAACAGTTTGCTGGAGCTCTTTGATGAAGGTCGACCAAGTAGGTTGATGATGTTGTAAGACATACATATAAGCCATCGTTCTTGTTTTTTAGTAGGTCTCAAGACATCTAATCATTATATTATATTAAACACCAATATTGAGGTATGCCCCCACATAATAGAGTAATTAGACACACATGACTCTTTTGAAGGATTTGTCTTCAGATAATTATTTTAACCACCTCTTACCTACGTTTCACAGTTTAAATTCTCCATCATCAGCGCTTGAGATTAAATAGTGCCATTGGTGGTTACCATTTATAATTATATTGTACTCAACCTGCTCTGTCCATGAACTGATGTCAACGTTATTCAAGAGCAGTCATCTAGAAGACTTTTTAGTATATTTAAGTGGTAAAAATGTGTACGTATTAAAGTATGACTTGATACCTCTTCCGCATAAGTGATGGTATGCTTCCTGTCCAATAAACCTGATTTTTCCTCAGTGAAATTAATAATGGATTTTTAACGCATTTTTTTGGGATATTGAGTAAGGCTTCAAAAATCTTTGAGCGCCGCGTTCATACACACTCCTTTATAATTCAAAACCTCTGGACCATAATTGAATTACTGTATGCTCATAATTCCAGCATCACAAAGGGCATTGCCTTTTTCGGAGGAACAACGAGCTAAAGGTTCCGTGGACAATACTCCATTCATACCTCGTAGAATGGAGTTAGCACGCATCACTCTTTTCTTTTATTTTTCAGTGAGGCTCATAGGTACGATACTGGCAATCTTGTGTGCTTTCCAGGGGAAAAACCATCCCAGATAGTTTGAGTACCAAATTTTAACCATTAATTGTTTCCAACCGTTTTGAATATGCAACCGAGACACTTCGTACCAGTACCTGGTGTTGGTGTTGGTTAATTGGAATTTTAGTCGCATCTCATCGAACAGTGAGTTGCACACGGTTATGTATGGCTGAGAGGAAGAGGAGGTCAACAGCGTTATCGATAACTCAGCGGAAGTAAGAAATCGAGCGCGAAAATTAAAAAAAATTTTGGGAATCTTTAGTTCCTCCCGTTCAAATTTTTTTCCGTGGAGTCGGCAGCCGAACTCGTATCGGCATGCAGAAATCCATTCCGCAGAACATGCAGTATTCACTGAAGATCGAAAAGGAAAGAGAAAGAATAGCAAAGGGAGGAGTATCGCAGACTACTACACCATGTAGAATTCCAGGGGATTTTTGATTGTTCTGGGTGCACTACCCGTGGCGCCCTTGGCTAATTTAACCGGACGCTCTCTCTCTTCCATTGCCTGTCCTGTATGTCCGATCTTGCATGCCTGCGGGAGGTTTTGCACAATGAGGGATGGAACAATGTCTTACGTTTCCTCCAACTCCTCTTGCTATTCCGACTCTTGTTTTTTCTCACGTTCACAGCCTCACCACGATCTCGTCGACCGCCATTCTAAGATATAATTTGGCTATTTTTTCTAAGCCACCGGACACACGAGTCGTTTGGAACGAAAATGTTTAATAGACGATTGGTTGGCTGATAAACTCGAAAACTAGCCAACGACACAAAATGAACAATTGAAAAATGTTCCTATCCAATGGGCGGAATTAGAGATTGTGATCGCTAACAATTTTAAGTATTAGTATACAATATAACTTGCAAAATGTAAAATAACATGCACTCAAGGTATTTTATGATTTGAGCGTACGAGTTTGATACCAGAATCTTTCTGTACCAATAATTCATAATTTGAGAAAAGGAAGACATTTTAAAACTTCCCAGATTTGGGATTTTCCTTACAGATTCATTATGTTCGGATATTTTTTGATGAAAATGTCAAGATAAACGCTCTTTTCTATTATTAGCGAATCTTTAGTCAGCAAATTACCTACAATATGATTAACTATAATCTATCACAGGGGTATGTCCATCATATTCAAGGAGTATGTTCATTTTTGTCCTCACAGCTCTTAGGTATATCAACTCTCACACAGGGTTACATATCTGGTGTAGTTCAGTTTATAAGAAAATAAAAATTTTTGATGTGATATCAATATCATGTGACGTTATACGTATACGAACTACATATGACTTTATTGGACTTTAAATGGACTTAAGTAGATTTTTAATTGGCGCGTTGCATGTGTGGTACGCTGGTTTCAATTTAATTTCGGTGTTCTGCCGTATGATTCATGCATGCCTGGTGTAGAAGCACCCTCTGCCACACACACTTTGGGTGGCATGCAGGATATGACGTAGATGTATATTTAGATGTAAATGGTAAAATTATATCATGCCACAATCCTGGAGATTTAGTTGTCATTTGATGAAAGGATATACATGATTGGCCCTAAGAAAGAAAAATAACCAAGACATTTTGCGCATTCAAATAGTTTTTGGAAAAATAAGGTTGGTTAAGAACTAGTGACATGTTTGCAAATCAGATCGCCAAAAGCAGAGCAATTAGTATAGTATATTTATATATGATGCAATATTACTATATGGTATTTACCAAATATTATTTATGTTATTGAATTCGTTAAAAAATTAAAACATCAGTGCCGATCGCTCAGTTTATATTATCAGTCGATTTTATATTTACATTGTTTAAATTCATTACATGAAGAATCCATTTTCCTACGAAGGATAAATATATTCATGTATTTCGTGTTTCCGTTTCTTTTATAATCCTTTACTGATCTTTGTAATTTCCCTAAAACATAATTGGGAGTTGTTGGCATTGGGTGGAGTTTAAAATTTAATGACGCAGTGAATCTGGTGCCGCTCCTTTTGAAATCAGCTAAAATGAATTGATAATACAGATACTAAATACCATCTCATTCTTTAATACGCTGGTGATGAAACAGACAGTTAACTTAATCAATATCATGAATGTACTGATAAATGGTGGAATATAATATGATGGTCAGGCTTTTAGCGAATTCGGGGTAATAATAAAAATAATAAATTTATTTTATAATTCTAGGAGTGCTCTTCTTTAGAACAAAGTACTACATAGTGTGATGTGCAAGGACAATTAATAAGAAAATAAATCATATACTCTATCAATAAACAAATAAAGAATAATCCGTTGATAAAAAATTAGCAATGTCATCATACAACAAACCATGAGGAACCAAATAAAGAACGATTTGTGCATACAAAAATTAACAATGGAATCGCACAACAACCAGAGTAAAAGAGAAAACTAAATTACTTCTTCAAATACATTAATTTACCACAGACATATCAATGAGCAAAATCCATTACAAAACAACATGATCTATATACATGGGTCTCAAACAAGTAAATGCTTAATAAACTTTCTCTTAAATATTGCGAGTTATGCACTGTCTTTTACTTGTTTTGGCAGGTCATTCCACAAATTTGAAGCTACTACTGTAAAAGATTTTTGAAATGTAGCTGTCCGAAACTAGAGGGCAAACAAAAAACACGAGTTTTGTCTTGTCACTACATTTGTATATTTAGAGCTGGGCGGGAAAATGATCAATTAAATACGGTAGGCTCCCATGTTTGAGGAGATTGAACTAAAAGCAAGCCATATTGTATCTTCTCCTCGATTTGATATCAAGCCATGAGAGCTTTTTGAAATACTGGGTAATCTGTTAATCTCACCGTAGGTTAAAAATAAATCACGCAGGAGTTCATCAGACGCTGTTGCTTAATGTTCAACTCCTCAGTTAAGTCGTTATACACAAGACTACAGTAGTCTAAATAGGAAAAAAATTGTGATGTGACTACTTTCTTTTTTAGCTGAAGGGGCAATAGATTTTTATGCAGTTTTAATTGGTGTAATATTGCATTTATTTTTTTGGATATCCACATCGTGTGATCTTTCCAAGAAAGGTTCATGGTTAAAGTAAGCCCTAGGTTTTTTATAGTATTACTGAACTGTATGCTCACTTGATAGACCATTATCAAGGGCAGTACTGTAAGATTTAGATTAGACATAAGTTATTATTAATGACAGATGGCAGATTTAGTTTTTGAGGACTTTAACACGAAGAAATTTTGCTTGGCCCAAGATGCGATAGCGGATACGTCTTCATTTACATTTTTGATCGTATTGCCAAGTTTATTTGGACGACAATGTCAATAGATCTGCAAATTATCTGCATAGATCATGTATCTACAGTGAATAATACAATTTGGAAGGTCTCTAACATATAACGAGAACAATAGTGGCCCTAGTACGGAACCTTGTGGTACACCACTTGATGTTGTTAACCAGTTGGACAAATTTCCTTTAGAATCTTTGACCGATTAACAACGTCCGTTTAAGTGGGAAAGAAACCAGTTAAGGGATGAATTTAAAAATTTGAGATTTCGCTTTTTTTGTAGGAGAAGAGCATGGTTTATGCTGTCAAAAGCTTTAGTAAAGTCAAACAGGACCAGTATAGTCACCATCATTTGTTCGATGGCGTACCTCATATCTTCAGTGACCTTAATTACGGCTGTCTGTGTCGAGTAGTTCTTGCGAAACCAGATTGAAACGGATCTAATAATTGATGAGTGGTTAAATTATCTACTTACTGTGTATGAAATATCTTTTCTAGACATTTGGAGGCAGCGCAGAGAATCAATATGGGTCGATAATCTCCTGGAGAAGTAGGAGTTTTGACTTTCTTGAGCGGTCGAATCAGAGATGACTTCCAAACTAAGGGACATGTGCTTGATATTAGGGGCGAGTTGAAAATATCAAGTAGAGCAGGAATCACGGTTGCAGATGAAGCTTTCAGGTATTTCACCGAAATTTCACCAATTCCAAGGGAATTTGATTAAGAATTTTCGTAGGGCAGTCTGTAGGACATCGGAGGTGATGTACTTAAAGTAGAAATTTGAGTCATTGAACGGAACAGATGCTTCAATGGATTTTATGTTAGGGGTTTGGAATCACCGCCATTTAACAAGGAAGAGCCACTTGATGCGAAGTATTCGTTCATAGCATTTAATGAAAGTCCATGGACTGAGATTTTATCAGCCTGTCTTACTAATCCGAGATTTATTAGCTCTCTCCAGAGGTCATTTGAGTTCGTGAAGTTAGAGAGAGTATTAGTGTAGTACTGTTGTTTTGACTTGATCACCAATCGCATAACAAGATTGCGTTGATTTACAAATTGTTGATATGAAGCATTATTTTTAGTTCGAATGAACGTTATTCTTAGTCTATCCCTAACTTTTATTTAAGTCTTTAACTCAGGTGTTATCCATGGAGCTATCGGTCTCCTAAGCTGAATCGTTCGTTTTGGGGCATGGCGATCAAGACAAGTTATAAAATTTTAGCTGAAACGCTCCAATTTCGAATCTGGATAGGATAGGGAAATTAAGTAAGCTTATCTCACTGATTAATGCATGGAGGCAATGACGTGGAGTCTGCTCACCACTCCAGTGGAAAACGTGAATTAAAAAACCTTTCTTCACAGAAACGGCGATGGAAGGCAATGAAATAACACGTAGTGCTAAAGTCGGTACGTTTTCCGCTGCGGGCAAACGCTAGCTTCTCCCGAGGAAAATAGGAAGATAAAGGGGAAATATGGGCTAATTTTTCAACATAACTAAGATAATTATGACAAGCGGTGTAGCGTTTTTCAATCTTCCGATTTTATCTTTGATTTCCTCCCATATATGACATCTGTGCTCCACTCATGTTGCCTCCCATGCTTGTACTGAGTCTCATTCGCGTATTTAGCTTTCCTCTTTTCATGTAACCTCAGAAACAGCTTTTTAGAATATTATTTCGTATTTTTCCTTATGCCTCTCACCGCGAAAGCGTTGTGGTTTTAGAGGAGATGCGTATGCTAATTAGTGATATTAGACTTTTCTTTATAAAAGTACAAAGACATACCCATGTGTTCTACATGCTCTTTCTAACTGTGAAAGAAGAAGCTAGTTGATGTGGATAAAATTAGGTTTAGCACAGCTCTACTAAAGCTGAAACGTCCTATTCTCAAAGGGGTAGTCAAACCACCCCAAATGATTTTTTCAACTCTTCAACCAAGGAAAAACATAATGTCTCCGAATTTAGGCGGAAAAATATATTTGCATACTTACCATGCCCTTAAAGATAAAATCGTAGAATGTCACTGGTGATAATGTGAATATGTAATAGGTGGAAATATAAACTGACTCACTTACTTGCACTTCATACACCCATAATATTGACCTAAAAATCCCGAAAACATCTAAGATATCTATTTTTCTGTAGATTTTCCGCAACAACTATGATCCCATTCCCTCCACGCTCAATTATTTTGTGCCAAATTAAACCTGTCGGCTGCTTATAAAATTAAATCTGGGGAGGAGAAAAGTAATATTTTAATGCTACTAGAAAACTACGAGAGAGAATAAGGGGTGAAACGTTTTCTCTCTCACTTCAATCGATACATATCCCCAGGTAACACATATAATATGAGGGAAGACAATGAGACAGATAAACTTTACGTATATTTGAGCAATAAGTTTACATTATAACTATCAATTTTACTGCACTTCTGAAGTTTATTCCTTTTTTGAGAGGAAAATCGTTATAAAGAGTCATAATATATAATCGTAGTACCTACTTACGGGCAATTTTTATGCACGCTGCACACGCTAATAACGTATTGGAAAATCATGATCCTTTAAGATGATGAAAAACGAATGCTCACTACTTGTTTTTACTACATATACGTGGGTCCAGGTCTATAGAAAAGCTAACTCCTGCAGGGAAGAGGTTATTGTAAAAAAATTAAAACCATAGACCTTCGAGTCAGTTTTTCCTAGATTACCGAAGCTGAACCCTTGGTGTGTCCACCTCATCGAATGTAGCTAAACAATAATTTGCTTATTTGTCAAGTAATCGGTCCAGATTTTCCATTTCTTCTTCCCTTCACTTCGCTCTGAGACGTGCAAAAGGGGAGGTGTGTGAGGAGCGTAATAATTATCCTATCTTTTCCTCCTTACGATACTGAGCATAAGGAAGTACCCGTCATAGTTTCATAGACATAGATTACTGTGACCCTTATTCATTGAAATTTGAGTCAATATTTCTACAGCTAAAATTCTTTCTGCTGTTCTCAGTCAGATCAGGGAATAGGATGCATAGGGATATCTTCCTCACTTATACTCTACTCCTAACATTGTGCAGCCACTCTCCCCTCTAACCTCAGTCTTCCACCAAGCTTCCTACAAAAGGGTCAATGTAAACTTTGCCTTGGAGTATTTTCTTATTCATATAAAACCGAGTGGGAGGATCGGGAACAGAGCACAGAAGTATTTTTTTTCTCATATTTAAACTTTTAGGAGATTCTCCAGGAGTTTCCTTTGGAAACGCACTTTTTTCTTTTATTATGAAACTTCAGTTAGCTTACAAGCAAAAGCCTCTTTATTAAAAAACTGAGCGCCACTAGGAAATAGAAAAATGATTCGTAAGGTTTTCCACCCATGCCTTTAGGTCCCCCAAGTTTGATTTTTCATTTCATTTCTGCAATTCCCCGAATAGTTCTGCCGTCCAAGTAATTTGAAATCCGTGGAGGACTGAATATATTAAGCGACCCACCTCATTTTTTTTCTGAAACATATTTTCAAAAAGTGGGCGTTAAGTTTCATGGACTTTATGTGGAAATATATAATTGAATATAGTAGATTTCCGTGATAGGGAAGCAAATGTTCCTGCAATCCCCTGCGTTTACCGCGTGACTTTTTTTGAAAAAGGACCGCCAATATTTAAACGTGAATTTTTAGGTTGAAGTTAAAAGATCAATAAATACAGAGAAAAAAGCTATAAACAAGTTTAGTTATTTTCGGTCAATTATTTTATTACTTTTTTCATCAAGACAAAGATATCTCCCATGTAGTTTCATCGTACCAATGGACAATTTTTATCAAGGAACTTAGTTATTTTTAATTGGCCGGCCCCGGTGGCGGCGGGGTGAAGTCCTCGCCTGCTAAACCGATAGTCGCGGGTTCGAGTCCCGCCTGGGTGGGTTTTTCACCACCCAGAGTATGGATGTATGTCAAGTTCTGTTGGTTCGGTTTCTGGAAAACCTGATGGTAGGCTCAGGAGCCTATCGGGATTCCGGAGACATACGGGCCAACAGAATCGTCCGGCAAACAAAAGAAAATTGTTGCTAGTTGGCAAAGAAACTAAGGAGTTTCGTCAAGGAGGTCATGATGGGATGAAAAATGAAAGAAAGAATTCCTCGAAAATCTGTTTCCACTTGAGTCCCATTTATTATGTTTTGGCGAAGAACCTTCCTCATTGATCCCTGGGATGCAGCAAAGAGAGACTCTGATGTCGCCAAACACTCTACCGCCGACCGATCCGATCTCATGTTTCCACCAAAAAGCCAAATGTGTTGTGTAGAAAATTATAAACGTTACAATATACATTTTTCCAAAAGCAGAGCTTAAATATTTTTATTTTATAAATTCTCCTTTACACCTAAAGAAAAATTAGCAATTAATTTTGAATCCTCGGGACTTATTTTTATACCTATTCATCAACGGAAACAGGTCATTGGATGGAAAGTTTTTAAACGCTCAAATCATGGAATTTTATCAACAAGATAGGAATAAAATATGATACTTGTATTTCTGCGGCACCGATAGTATTTTTTAACTTACCAGAGGAATCATTGTAAAAGAGACAGCTGTTAACGCCGTAAAAGAGGGATGTTGAATCTGCCGATAAGGGTGCATACTTCTTTACGAAGAGACTTCGGACGAGGGTACACATTGACATGCAGAGATGAATTTATCACTTTCTCTGATTTCTACTTTCCCGACTGCCATAATTTGTACTCGCCGTCGTCCTTTAATCAACCACCACCTATTGTCTCATTGGTAGTCTCTCTCATTCGTGGATATTGAATTGATGTTGAAGATACTTGATTGTGAACCGGAGGCAAGAACAGGGGTGAATGGGAAGGATTTTGTGCCGGGTATTCCTGGCTTAACAGTCTCAAAAGATCTCATTAACCATGGATTTCAACTATCATTGGGTTTAAATTTAACACCAATCTAGAATCCTTAAGAAGAGCGAGCCTGCGCCGACTATATTAGCGGAATTTGCTTCAAGAATCAAGGGTTAATCCCTCCTATTATCATTTTTAAGTTACTTGCTCTTACACTCCCAGTCCATCATGTTTCACAAATTAGGCAAAACAAAGTGGAAATCAGTTACAGAAACCGTCGTCTCAAAAATTCAGACGCAAAGTTCAAAACTTAACAAATGTTCACACGGAAACAAATAACTTTGTTTACTTTCCACACAATTTTTATTGCCACACTCCGAACTAGGCTTCGACAATACAGTGTCACTTTCCAGGTCAAAAATGACACAGTATTGTCGAAACTTAGGTCGGTGCGTGGATATAAGCTCGTGTGAAAATTCAACAACATTCTATCATTTTGAGTTCGTGGCATCTCCCAGCCCACTCTGCCTTCGACGCACATACAACACACCCGACATATCTCCCTCCCATTTCTCGGAGTCCCTCCCCTTCAATTCCTTTCTCTATCTACCAGGCTTTCATTCTCATCTCACTGATGACCCCTTGCCCTCATGCGCGCCCGTTCACTTTTCCCCTCATTACCACCAACCGCATCCTCCTCACTCAAAGGCGACCACGTAAATGCCCTCTTCTCTTCCCTGGAATTGGATAGAGAGGGACAGAGGGGTAAATTCATATAACTCTCCTATCTCTAATCCATCTTTCTTTCTATTCACTCACTGACCCTTTATCTTACATTTCTCCATCTCCTCTTTCTCATCCGGGCCAGCCCTTGACCCCAACATCTATTTTCTGGAATTGTATTAATGGAGTGAGGGTAAGCCATTAATTTCCTCTGTCTCTAATCTATCCTTATCTCTCTTTCTTCACTCACTATTTATCCTCATCCCCGAATCCTTTTCTCATTGTTCCGAGCCAACCCTAACAATCCCTCTCCACTTTTTTCGATTCATTTACTCATTTTAAGCCTAAGCTCCCAGGTGTTCAAATATTGTCTTCAATTTGAAATTATAAATAAGAGATAAAACCAAGCATGTAAAGGTAAAAAAAACTATTGTCAAAGTACTGTGATAGATTTAACTCTTGTATTAATAAACTAGTGTTTGCATGATTTCAGCCACCATATGTTTGAATTCCATGCAAAAATTATCAGCATACTTCGACACTACACGATGCCAAATAAACTATCTGAAAGAAAGATTTAAAATGTTGAATGTGAAACAATTTGAATGACCTAATAATGCGGGATATTTAGGAGCTTTCAAGGACATATATTCATCAACTACTTGCTGAGAGACGACTTGGTGAAGATAACTCCGTGCATTGAATTACCAGCTAATATCAATAACCCTACTTTACACTGAAATACACCAATTGACTTTGAAAAAAATTTAACATTCTCTTTATAAAGGCTAATCCATGATAATGAGGATTGACATAAATGCAAAAAAAATAAAAATAAAATTAAGAGAATTTCCACCACGTTCCACTTACATTTTTAAAAATATCGGTAGTAAAAGGTCCATCAATAAGTAAGTACTATCTTCGTCAATACATCCTGAAGAGGCCGTTGAATGAGAGAGCATTTATTAGTCTTGGAAAACGAATGTAGATGAAATACAGCAAAAAATGTCAAATAACTGTCATCTACTGAGCCCGGTAAGACACATTCTTAAGTACTTTATAATAACTCGAGCATGTGGAGACTCATTCAACCATACCCGGAGGATAGCGGAGGGAAGTATCGTACACTCTATCGAGAATGAGGACGTTGAAACATATAAGAGGCGTCGTATTGGGAGGAAAACATCTAAGGATATGTTTATCCGAGGCACGCGCTGTTGAGTGTTGGCATCGATTTTACAAACAACATGAATAAAGACTGAAAGATAGTGACATTCCTAGGGACAAAAGAAAAAAGAGGCAGTGAATAAAAAGTGTATAAGCGAAAATAATATGTTGTTGGCCCTAGTGGAAGAAATATGACTCCGTTTACCTTGGTCTATCGAAGCACGTCGGTCCTTTTCTCGCGCTCGCCTCTCATCGGCCTTGCATTCAATCCTTATATTTCCTCGTACTTTTCTCTGGTCCTTGAATTAAATCCTCATCTATACTCTGATGTACGTATAGTACCCTCTGTAGTGTTTCCAGGAGTCCACTGAAGTTAATGAGATGGAATTAGAAGATAGGCTTGTACCTTAAGTTCTTGCGTAAAGACGGGCACCATTAAAAGAGAACAGTGAGTGGGAGTAGAATTAGATAGCTAGACTAAAGACCCGTAAAAAGGTAACCTGTAACTTAACGTTAAGTTAGTAGCCTACAAAATGAAGTAAGCTTTATGTTTCCGAAGGTGTGGGAGGAAAAATTCCGGTGGCAGGATGGATTTATGCAATCCCTGTTATCATTATGTAGACTATAACATCATTCTCCACTCCATCATCTTTTCTAGTTCCATCCATTGCTCCTCAGTTTTTATATAGTAGTTCCCTCAAAATGTGTGGTTAATAATAGATTTCCATAGTACATTAAAATTTTCCTAGTAATTGTCTTCAGTTGACTTAATAATGAGGTCGAATCCAAATGTGTTGTCTACTTCACTGATTTAAGTGGTACTCATTTGCAATCACACGCTCAAGATGACTTCTTCGTCGTTGGAACTCTGATGATTACATTCCAAAATTGAAGCCAGTCATTCGTATTTTAACGGATTCCGTAATTTGCAATCGGTCATCTAAGTACGGATTCTTCAACAAATGAC